>VZUI01026575.1:0-12070 GCA_013401135.1 Cettia cetti | reverse complement strand
CCGCCGGGAAAGGCGGGCGGGGGAAGGTGCCCGGCCCGCAAAGGCTCGGCTCCGCCGGACAAGGCGGGCGGGGAAAGGTGCCCGGCCCGCAAAGATTCGGCTCCGCCGGGAAAGGCGGGCGGGGAAAGGTGCCCGGCCCGCAAAGGCTCGGCTCCGCCGGGAAAGGCGGGCGGGGGAAGGTGCCCGGCCCGGCAAGGGCTCGGCTCCGCCGGGAAAGGCGGGCGGAGGAAGGTGCCCCGCCCGCAAAGGCTCGGCGCCGGCGGGGCGGTGACCCCGTTCCCGTTAATGCCTGCCCCCGCCGCGACAAGCGCTTTCCCGGCGCTTTAAATACATCGCCTCCTGCCCGGGCCAGCGGCTGGCACAGTGTCGGCCTCACGGCACTAAGGCGATCAGGCTTTTTCTTTTCTTCGACAGTTTCTGATCTCACGCCTTGGAACCGCAAAATCGCCACGGAAAAGAGCGGGCACTTTGTTGAGGCGGTCACGCAGGTATTGAAGGCCAGGAAAGGCCGGCAGGTCTGTGACCCCTTCCATAAGGAGCCAGGAGCCGCGCCTGGGCCGTGCTTGCCTGACAGCTCTGCGCTCTCTTGGGGTCAGTGCTGCCGCACGCCGCTCCGCCCGCACTCGTGGGCAGGGCACTGTGTCACCAGTTAATTAGCCCCACCATTCAAATTGTGTTTCCATTTCTAACGCGAAATGTATGAGATAGTTACTGTGGCAAATGAGAACAACCTCTTATGGAGATGTAATATTTCCCTTGATTGATGGAATTTCCTATTAGAACTTTAACCAGGCTCATTCTGGCAGCCTAGAAGGAAATACCAGTATTAATAACTGTAAGTAAAAAGAAAAAAAAAATCATTAATTTGTTTGCATCAATCAATCTCTTTAACACTAAATAATACAGAAAAAATATTCTTCATAGTTACAATTTGACTTAATCTGTCAGCAAGCTCCTCAACTTCCTCTTACCCATCTATTATCTCTTCTTGAGCACAACAGCAGCTTTAACTAGAAATCATATAGAAAGCCTGTGACCGTGTACTTCAAGGCTGTAGTGTTGCCTTTGCTTTCATGTATCTCTGAAGGACCAGAAAAATGGTGTAGGCAGAACAGGAAGGATAAAAAGAGATCATCTATCTGTTAACAGAACAGGTTTCAGAAACCACCAGTAAATGAGATTTGTGTAGGTCAAATTCTATTTATGCAGGCATCCTTTCTGTGAGGCTAAAACTGTCACCTTTCATTGCTGAAAAAGTAGTTTCAGAAATGGAGGTATTAGGTTGGTAGTGGAAGGCAAGACAACCTTTATATCAGGGCAGGGAGCAGTTTTCTTCTGGAATGAAAAATACTCCTTGAGGATTTGGGAATCCAGCAGATCCTACCCTGGGTGAATAATCACTAGGGGACAGCTGCCTTTTTGGCACGTGTTCAAAGCATTGGCTGTCTGGGTTCAAATAAAACTTTAGTTTTCATACTAGGTTTAAAACCATTTTAAACTTCATTGGACAACTGTCAGGTGTTTCCTGAATGAATTATCTCCATGGGCACAGGGCATCAAGACTGTTTTGTAGCTGTCTGGGACCATGTCCTGTACTGTACCCACCCTGGAGAGTCAGTCAGGGCTGTGAACCCAGCCCCAGGAGGAGCCACACAAATCCCATCTGAGGGTGTAGGACAGAGGCACAGATCCAGGAAAGATCAGATCTTCAGTCTGCCAGAAACTGAAGCATATGCTGGAAACACATGCAAACATCTCTTAAGCTTATCATTCTGAGATCTTCTGAATTAAACATGTTGGGCTCCTCATTTGCTGAGGAAACTTTGATCAGCGAGTTTCTAATTAGCTGTGCTGCAAGGCTGAAGGCCTGAGTATTAATACCCTGAGCAAAAGAACTGGAATATTTAGGTGAATACTATTACAACTGGGGATTTCTTTTCAAGTCATTTGCCAGTGAAGTGTGAAGGTGAAGGCTTTTGTTCAAATGTTCAGCCTGTTCATAATTGTACTGTCAATCTGGTGACTTCCAAAGCATGATGGAAGATTCATCCTTCACTAAGAATTTTTAAAAAATTAGAAACATTTGGAATGTTAAAGACTTACCAAACCCTAAAACTCCCATTCTTGTCCTGAATCAAAGCAACCAAGGCTGAAGTTCAACTTCCCCATCATAGTTACAACATAGCAGTTAAAATTGAACTGGGAAATTAAATTTCTAAACACATAAGAAATTGCTATTTGGAAAAATGTATTTGGAAAAATTTAGCCATATGTGACTTCTAATTCTTTGTCATAATGCAGCTGACTTAATACATCTCTTCAATACATGCCAAATTTTGATTGCCACCAACATAAGCATTTGAATTCTCACAGTCATTTGAGGGTCTTCAGCTGAAATTTAAATTTCAAATTTCATACTTTGCTTCATAAAATATAATTAGACTCTAAACCAAGCAGAATATACATTTGCATTAAGAAAAATCATTTCAAGCAAAATACATGCCATCATTATAAAGTATTATAATTAATGCTATTAATATTACTATAACTAATACATGCTCAATCAGGCTAAATTTTTTTTCAGAATCAGCATTGCTTACAAGTTAACGAAATGAAAAGCAGTAAAATCAAGTAAAGTGTTATTTCACCAAAGAGCCCTGCTTGCAACAGAAAGATCAGGAGAGCTGCTGCTGGAGATCACCTGAATAAGGAATTCAAAGAACTAGGACTCCAAATGGGTTATATGGTTATTATTTATTAGTGTTTTAAAGCTTAAATATTAAGATTATGGGCAACTTGAAAGTTGTTAGGCATTAGGTGAGAATAGCAGGGCAGAAGATAGGTCCAGAAATAGGACAAGCTTGACTCACTGTTTGGGAAACTAAGCCAGGTTGCAATAGTTTGTATATAGCCTATAAAGTTTCCCTGATGAAAGGGAGATGGAAAAGAACGTATTTCTGTTTTTCCAGAAGGTTGTATTGTCCTAGCCATGTGTGTAATAGTCCTGAGCAGAAAGGTAAATCATAGGCTTGGAAAATACCTTTCTGCAGACTGCCTTAACACATTTCCACGTCTCCAGTGGAAAAGAGTCTTGGCTTTCAGTTCCTGCCATTTCTGTGGGTAATTCACCTGCACCCGTGATTAAAATTCCTTGGCAGATTTTACCTGCAAAAATGACCCTGTGGGATCAGTTTGTGTTGTGCTGTCACATGAGAGGAGTGTCCCCAGCTGAAGGGGTTCTGTGGTGTCCTATGGAGGTCCTGGACAGGATGCAGAGCACAGCTTTCCCCCCTGAGGACTACAGACAGGTCACCTTAGCAGGACTATTGTCTTACATGGGAGGAGCTGAAGTGAAGGGCACAGATTTTTTAAATAGCTATGGGGTTTGTTCTGCTCAAATCTGCAAAACATAATGTATCCATCTAAGAAAACATAACACAGAATTGCCAAGCACAGAAGGTGTATAATGCACGTGGACTGGGCAGTGTGCTTGCAGGCTGCACGAGTGCTCTGCTCAGTGCTCAGACCCCAGCACTGCAGACTGGAGCACATGCTACTAGTCTGGCCACTGTCATGCCCTAGGATTTTAGCTTGTATATTTTTCATATATTTGTAATGTTGCAATTCTTTAGTGTGTCACTCTAAACTCCATATACAGCATTAGCTACTGCTGTCTCATTTTGGTCAGACACAACAATTCCTCTCCAGGCCTGGGAATCAAGGACCCCTCACTGCCTCAGGCCCCAAGAAATGTAAACAAAAGTGAGTTGGGGGGAGAAAACTTGGGGTAAATGACTTCATTACCTGAAGCTGTAATTGGAAGATGAACCCCCAATATGCAAATGGACCAAACTTATAAAAATATTAAAACCCATGCCCCCTGGTCCATTTTGGGGTGCAGCCCCTGGGGGGCTTTGTCTGCCCTAAATGTACCTGAAGACCCTTCAATAACTAGGACTGCTTCTTATTCCCTTTATTTTCTCTGGCCTCTGTTTTCAGGTAGTCCCAACAAGGCATCAACTGGAGCCTTTCTCTTACAAGGAAAGGTTGAGGAAGTTGGGCCTGGAGAGGGAACCTCATTATTGTATGTAAACATCTAAAGGGGGTGCCAAGAAGATGGAACCAGGCTCTTCTCAGTGGTGCCAAGCCATAGGACAAGAGGCAATGGCCACAGAGAAAATGATGCACAGAGAATTCCACCTGAACGTGAGGAAGAATTTTCTGCTGGCTGCCTGGAACAGATTACCCAGGGCTGGTGCAGAGTCTCTCTCCCTGGGAATAATGCAGACCCCTCTGGACACAATCCCGTGCCACGTGCTCTGGGATGACCCTGCTTGAGCAGGGATCATGGAGGCACACAGTGACTGCAGACACGCAGCCAGGGCTGTGCCTCTTGTCCTCCCAGCTGCCATTAAGCTTAAGAACTGGATTTTGCTAAAGGTGATGTGAGCCACAGATGTGTTGACAGAACTCAGAAACAGTTTTAGAGTAATTCAAGAACTCAAATGCCTTAGGAAATGTGTATTTTCTTAGAAAAATCTGTGAGCTAAGGCTTGAGCAGGATTAGCTCTTGCGTACTGACAGCAAGGGTAAGAGACTTGCCCAGGCACATGAGAAGGCTGTGGCAAAGGTAGAGGATTCTCCTCCTTGGCCTCTAACTGAAAGCATGCTTGCTCTCCTTTGCCTCCTCCTGGCCTGAGGTTTATGGAGCACTGCAGACACCTCATTTCTGCAATGAAGTGATCTCCTCAGACACTCACTGCAGAGGAAACTGCACAGGGAGGCACGTTCAAATACGAGGCATCTGCAGCTTCCTGGTGACCAGTGTAGCTCTCTGGAAGCAGATTGCAGAGTACACTGAGAACAACAGACAAACGAAAAAAAAAAAACCAGCCAAAAGCTGAGGAACTTTCTGGGTGAGACTCTGGGATTTCATTGTCAGCTTCCATTGTTCAGATCTGATTAAAAACAAACTGGCAGGAGAAAGACCACATGCTTATCAGACATCCCTGCAGGTCACGCCACTAGAAAGCCATTTCACTGTCACTGATGTGGCCTGTTTGGCAGGAACAGAGTTTGGGATTTCACTTTTATTTGTAGGCAGTTTTGAAAGGCATGGGATTGTCAGGGATGGGTTAGATCCTTTGCAACTTGCAGAAAAGTTCCTGTCTCTTTGCAGCCATTCTGAAGAGGAAGAGAAGAAAAACCCAGTAGAAAACATTTCTATTTCCATTAATAACTGTGTTTGGGCCTGACAGCCAGCCAGCATCAGTGGGAGCATTTCCTCTGAATTATCTAAGCTTTGATTCTCACCTTTACTTTACATTGGCTATACTATTCTATTAGCATTTAAAGACAGTGCTACATGCACAAAGGAGAAGATTTACAGTCATAGTGTCAAGGAAAGAAGAGATCAAAAGAATAATTACACTTCATTTCCACTGAGGGACTAAAGCACAGGGATAGTAAGAATTAGATGCAGTCACCTAGAAAATCTGTGCCACTGTGGTGAAACAGATTTACACCTCCCCTTGCCAAACCATCAAATATTTGTCTTCTCTCGTCTGGCTGCCACAGTCCAATGGCCGCCCACAGAGAAGCTCCCAATCTATATTTTGGTCTAGGACTATTTTTTAACCCTATCTTCAGTTACATGCAGCTTGTGATTTGGACTTTGGAAGAACTGTTGGTGAGGGGCCATCTGTTTTGCCTAATTTTTTTCTTGAAGCTTGCTGGAACTGGTAAGTTAAAAGTGAATTCCCTCATCTTACTCTGAAGACCTGGTTCTATTTGTCTTCAAATGCATATTGAATCTGCCCTCAAACACAACCTGCCAAACACTGCAATCAGTAGAAATCAGTAGGTCAGATTGCAATCAGTAGAAATCACCATATCTTCAGAGGCTTTTGCATTAGGCCCCATATTTTTCCCTTCTCTTCCTGTAGTCAGACATTAAAACGCTGACACAAAGTGGGAGATGAATATCCATTGCCTCTTGGGAATTAGTGTGCTGTGTGCTACACTGATCTGTGTGGGACAAGCTTGTGTTTGGGTTCTGCTTTTCCAATACCTGCCTCTCCCAGAAGCTTCTGCATGCCTTTTGATTAAGCAGCAGGAGCTCTGGCTGGGATTAGAGCTGCTTGACTGATGGTATTTTATTTTACAGCTGAGATCTGCTGAGGTATTCTGGTTTTTCCCAAAAGATTATAGGAAATCCAACGGTTATATTTCACAACCAGGGCCCTGTAAGAGGGGCAGTGCATTTCACATGCCCAAAGCCAGGTACTTGGAAGTCTTTGCTAAGAATAATTTCTGCCAAGCCATGTATTCCCACCGAGCTCCTCTGGCCACATTGCAGTGTGAGGGCTGCTACCCAGCACAGTGCCAGTTGTTGTTGCTAAGACAAGCCAGGAGCAAATTATCTCCTGCCAGACAAGGAAAAGGCCAGCATGAAAGTGTGTCTCACAAGTGTCTCTCTTTGTCTACCCCTTTCTATTTAGATCTTCTGAATGATCATTCTGATTTATTCTTTTTCTTTTCAAACCCCCCCCCCCCCCGTCACTTCTGGGATCGGGTATTTTGCACATACACAGGTATTGAAGCAAAGAGCTTCTGAACCTGTGGGCTGCAAGAGTTACAACAGAGAATTCAACACTTAGCACCAGCATTCAGCTTGTAGAGTTAGAAGGAGGTGGGCACCTGAGGAATCAATCAGGAGAATTTACACATGTGAGCACAACTACAAGATTGCATATCAAGCTGCAATATTCCACACAGAAATCTGACTGCATGGTAATTCCCTTCCAGTCTGCACCTAGAGTTGCCTTTTCTAGAAAGGTGCAAAGGGTGGAAGTAAATGCCTAGGCTGAACTAAGAAACATGCCTTCTCTGCCTCACCACTAACAGGACAGCACAGTGTCTGGCAGTCTAAACTTTGCTAAGATTTGATTGGAATGAGAGCAGAAGTGTTCTCTCTTACTTCCTTACTGTGTCAGGTCTGGAAGTGTTTGCAGGTAATTGTAAAGTGCAAGCAAAATGAAAATTGTGAAGATTTCCATTTGAAGCACATGAAGGTATTTCCCCTATGTTAAGGTGTCAGAGCAGCATTAGAATGTAGTGAAAAATACTATGGAATGCCTGTTTCTGCAGTAGTTTGTAAATCTAGGAGGATAACAGTCTCCATATCATATGTTCTTTGCAAATACAAAAGCTTTGGAGACAATTACTTGACAATTCCTATGTCCCTTGCAGAAAGCATTCACCAGAAAACAGTGATGGGAACAATTAAACTCCAGGCATAGAGCCAATATGCAACTGATTTTAACAGTGTGTGGATCAATTGCTGAAAACCTCATCTGTATAGAAAAGGCTTCCGAGCACACACTGAAAGCTCTTTACATGACTTGACCCATGAGCTAACAACAACCAGAAATGGAAAGTTCTGCTGCTCTTTGTGTCACTGTAAGGACAGAGGCTCGGGTGTGTCTGTGTGTGTAGACAGAGGCAGCCCTTCCTCCAGTAACTTATGTAACTGAGCTGTACAGAAAGGGTTAATGCAACCCATCTCTGAGACCTCTGTTTATTTACTTTGAGCAGGTTAATAAGTTGGCTCCAAAGTAGAAAGCTGTTTTCCAAAACCATTCAAGCAAGAAAAGCAGATAGAGTGATTTCGGGGGTTGTGGTTTCACTGTGGTTTTATTGTCAGCTGTGTCTGTATTTCAGGGTGCACTGTCTGGTTTCCAACCACCATAACATTCAACCAACACCCATGTCTTCAAAGAAATTGTTTCAGCCAAAGACATAAGAATGAAGAGCACATTGCAAAGATTCTTTGTTCAAGTGTCACTTAACTATAAAGAAGTCACAAACTTTCAGAAAAACATAAGATCTGTGGGACATGAATTTTTCCTGCTGTGTTTTGTGTGGTCCCCTACACACTGGGGTTTGGTCTCAGCCAGGCCCTACTGTAGTGGAAGTAAGAGAAAAAATTACTGGAGAACAAGCACTTATAAAGTTTAAGGAATATTAAGAGAGTTCTTGTTCCCTCAGAATTAGCACAATTTGAGATCCAACAGTCCTAATTCAGCATATAAGAGGTGTTTACTTCAGGCACTTTGCTGGGACTGTTCTAACTGATAGATGTCAGTGCTGAATCAAAGCATTAGGCCAGTGCAGGAAAAACCCATGTCCCCAGCCCTCATGCTCAGCAAGGATTCACTCCTGTCAACTGGGGTGTGACAACTCCTCAGGAGCCAACAAGAAATCCAGGTATCCATTTATTTTACAACAGCATTTCCAACAAACACATCAGTGTATACTCTTTACATCTGCCCTAACTTTTCTGGAGCTCTGAGGTGTTTGTATCTAACTAATGGGGCTTTGAAATTATAATGTTCTGCCTCTAAAGAAAGTTTCTGCATGACATAACCTGAAGGCCCTTACATCAGTGTTGAGATTCTTGCATTGCAGAGAAAGTATTTTAATTGGTGGTTTTGATGCAGTAGCATAGTGAGTAATTCCTGAGATAAACTGCTTCTGCTCCCCAGTCATTCTTTAAAGTTTTAAATTCAAAGTGGGCCAGCCTTCTGGAAGGTATGCTCTAAAGGTGAAGGGAAACATGCTACATACCTGTGTGAACACCTAGTGGACTGAGCATGTCCAGTTCAGATGCACTCAGTGTGCTTTTGGGTTTGAATTCAATGAATTAATGAAAATCACTAATCTGGAAACATTTCATTTCTGAGTCCCTTCATGGTGCTCAGTTCTTTGCCAGCCACTGAGCCCCTGTAATGTGGTAATCCCACTGCTGACAGAGCCTAAATGAAGCCAGCCAAGTTATAATGTGTAATAGGATTTCCTGGAAGCTTCCTCAGGCTGTCCCTATTTGTGGAGTGTTCTTCTTTCCACCTTCACTTTTTAGGGGTGCCATTGAATAAACAGAAATCCTAAAGTGATCCTTCTGATGTAGGCGTGTGAGGAGTTCACCACTGAGTAGAGACATCCTGGATCTAGGGTTTGGAATGTTTGGAAAATGTGGTTCAAGAGGATTGCTGAGCATGAGAGTTCATGCAGTCATTGACTCAAAGATAGCTCTGGCTTCAACCTGAACAGTGCCTCCAGCCCTCACTACTGTCATTTCTCCAAAGCCTGGGTAAAGATCTGCTTGCTCTTTCCTTGGGGAAGAGGGAAGGGTTTAGAACTATGTATAATACTCATTAATATTGTATTGCTTTGCAGTAGCACAGAGCTCTGCCCAATAACCTTAATAATGCTTGTCCCAGGAAAAGCATAGTTACATTAAAAATGCTGAAAGGCTTTAATACTTGTATTAACCTTTAAATATACATAATCATCTTTGAGTCTCACGTGCTTTTCTTTTGCTGAGTTGAATTCCCTAGCACTTGTGCACTGTAATAATCATTCCTGGAGACTTCCATCTGAGGCCTGGCTGCTGCCATTGCCCAGCTGAGTGCCAAGTGCTTTGCATCTTCCTTCTGTTTGTATCAGTAAAACATTTGCATGGCATTAATGCTCTCACCCCCAGCCCTTTGTGCTCTGAATTCAAGACCCAATGATGACAGAAGGAGCTGCTTAGAGGACCTAGAGCAAAGCCCTTTCCTTAGCAGAAAATATAAAGCATTCCCAACAATTTACCTAGGAACTTGTCAGTTTTCTTTTAGATTTCATTCATGAAGTATGTGTGGGAATAAAACAAATCATCTCCACAACTAATGCAACTGTAACAGAAATACAGCACAGACATCCCCATTAACTGTGAATGGATTTTTTTCTGCTTTCCTCCATGCACTTGCTCTCATCAGAAACCTTCATTGACCTCCTGGGAGCTCTTTGGTTTCACACAAAGTGGAGGCAAAAATGATGCCAAGTTGTAATAGGACTCCCATTTGTACTTGGATCAAAAGACTGCCAGATAGGGAAGAAGGGAGTATCTGGTTCCTGGTGTCACTCTTTATACCACGAGCCTGAAGGAAACAACATCACTGCTGGAATCATCTCTGCCAGCCTCAGCTGACAGGACTGGCACGGAGCGAGGTACACGCTGCAGGGATGGAGACAGTAGCCTAATTATTCTCATGTCCATGATACACTGAGTGCACTCACTTTACCAGGGGATAAACAGAGCTTTCAAGGGGATGGGGACAGCTGAGGAGAATTCTCTTTTGATTTACATCCTCCAGCACTCGTCACATGCAGTGCTATGAAAACAGCATGGATATGGAAGATGCTTGCTGCAGCTGAGAAGCCATTACTGATTCCCTTAAAAACTCAGTTTCCCAGGAAGAACAGATCCAGTGTAACAAAGCCCACCACGACTCCCTTGTACAGAGAAAGGTTCTCACTGCTGGAGCTCCAACTCTGGTGAGATGTGGCTGTTATGAGCCAGCAAGTCTTCAAAAGTGCCTGACAGCCTACACAAACAGAAAACTTGTGGAAATACAACCCCCAGAGGATCTGCAGCATACCAATGTGTGCTTATCAGTAGCTTGTCCATATTTGCTTTGGACTTCTTCCAAAGTTATTGTCTAGGGGGATAATTGGCTATTTAGTCTTATATTTTGGCTGACTTTAAAACCTGTACCTGCTTCAGGCTCTGGTTCATTAAAGTCCTGCAAGGTGCCTGTAGCATCAGGGTATTTGCATTCTCTCTCCACCCTGCACCCCTTGATGGCTGCATTGCTTTGTGCCCTGCCATGACCTTGGAGCTGCTCTCAGGCCTGCAGATGTGGGCACAGGGGTGCAGCTGCTGGCTGCAGAACAGGGGCTGGATTGAAGCATGAACCAAGGGGCTGCAGCCACTGTCTGTCATGAGGATCTCACTTTGGAAGGGTTTCTTTTGTTCTTGATCTTTGCAGTGGAAAGCTTCTGCACTGGCAGAGAAAAAAACCTGTGAGGCTGAGGTCAGCCAGCTGAACTGGGAGGAAAGTGCAGGGGAAATTCCATAGAACTGATCAGACTTGTACCACAAGGTCACAAACCCAGAGCTTGTTTAGAAAGGGTGTATCTGGTATTTTCTGGATACTTGCAGAAATGCAGGGAACTCATGATACTCAGAGTTATTAATTTGTTCTGTTTATTTTTTTTCCCTTTTCAAACAAACCTGAAGTTTCTCAGAGATGTTTCAGAGCTTTGTCTTATGTCCCCTCTCAGGTGTGGGTTGCATGAGGGAAGAAGGATGTTAGAAAGAATACCAGACTTAATCCAGTTTAGAAGAGCTTTATATAGTCATTAAGAAACATCAAGTAACACAGATTCCACACCAAGCATTGTCCTTGTGCCCAAATGCAAGACTCTAAAGGACAAGGCAATACAGAGCTGTGAAAAGCTTATTGTATCCATTTTCATTGCATTGACTGCCTTCAATTTCTTAGTAAACTGTTTACAGAAGTTTATTGATATTTGTAAGCCACATCCCATCAATATGTGGTGCTACACAATTGTCTTTATTTGATTCTTTTTCTGTCCATCAAATTTAAGTCTTACTGTTGTATGATGAAGTTAAAATTTGTAAATTTTTTTTGTGAATAGATACCTTCTTAGACTGATGATAAGAAAAGCAAGTGAAGTAGGTTCATCTAAAGTTCAGCATCCAGCCTTATAATTTTAGAAAGCTGACTTTGCAGAAAGAGACCAGCTGTTAAATCCTGTAAACTACCTATGCTGAAAAGTAAAATTTTATTAGAGACAGGCCGGGCTGAACACGTGCCATTAGCCCACCAGGAAAGCAATTCTGATACAGCAACCAAAGAGTCACCTAGTCCAGAATTCAATTTATGGAAGTCAGTACTACTTTCATGCCAAGACCAGTTTGCAAAGTCTGAATATCCCAGAAAAAAGCATGAGCATCAGAAAGTCACAAATTTCAAGGTCAAGGCCCCCGCAGAAAGCAGCACTTACTAACAGACACACTCAGTGTTAAACGTGATGAGAGCACCCAGCATCTGCAGACATGTGAAGGATTACACCTTTCCTGCAGGAAGAAAAAGGAAAGGAAAGGAAAGGAAAGGAAAGGAAAGGAAAGGAAAGGAAAGGAAAGGAAAGGAAAGGAAAG
>VZUI01026566.1:0-43725 GCA_013401135.1 Cettia cetti | reverse complement strand
TCTTCTTCTTCTTCTTCTTCTTCTTCTTCTTCTTCTTCTTCTTCCTCTTCCTCTTCCTCTTCCTCTTCCTCTTCTTCCTCTTCCTCTTCTTCTTCCTCTTCTTCTTCTTCCTCTTCCTCTTCTTCTTCTTCTTCTTCTCCTTCTCCTTCTCCTCCTTCTCCTCCTTCTCCTCCTTCTCCTCCTTCTCCTCCTGCTCCTGCTCCTCCTGCTCCTCCTGCTCCTGCTCCTCCTGCTCCTCCTGCTCCTCCTGCTGCTGCCATGATCTGGCACAGAGACATTGGTAGAATGGATTTGAGGTAGAAACTGAGTGTCTAGAATAGGTAGTAATTATTGGTACAAAATTGTAAATATAGGTTTAAGAGTTAATTGGATCGGAAACCTTTAAAACAACCTTGTAACCCACATCCAGTGTGCTTGCCAGCTTTGTATTCCAGCAAGTTAAGCCTGGTGTAAGGCAGCTCGCACACTTAGAGATAAGAAACTTAATAAACATACCAATGACCAAAGCTGCAAGTTTCGCTTCTTTTTTCAAACCCTGGTACAGGCCCTTGTGGGAGAAAACCCTAATTAGGACGTTTTCAGGAAAAGAAAACTCCCACATAAATGGATAAACCATAGGGTGATGTATAACTTCTAAATCTTGATCGTATTTGCATAAATCAGGCATATCAGATATCAGTATGAAAGTAAAATTTGCCACCAAGTATGTACAAGAGCCTGTAAAAACTGTACATAGAATCATAAAATCATAGAACCACAGAATCTTAGGGGGCCTTTAAGAACCAGAGAGCTCTGCTACAGCCAGGAACACCTCCACTAGACTATGTTGCTCAAGGCTGTGTAAAACCTGGCCTTGGAACCTCCCAGGGATGGGTCATCTGCAGCTCCTCTGGCCAGATGTTCCAGTGCCTCACCACCCTCACAGTAAAGAATTTCTTGTGTATATCTAGCCTAAATTTGTCCTGTTGCAGTTCAAACCCATTACTCCTTGTCCTATCACTGCAATTCCTGATAAGAAGTCTCTGTCTGGCTTCCATGTGGGCCCCTTCAGACAGAGAAAGGTTACTCTGAGGTCTCCAAGCAGCCTTCTTTCTCCAGGCTGAACAACCCCAACTTTCTCAGTCTGTCTTCATAGGGGAGATGCTCCAGCCCCCTTATCAACTTGGTGGCTCTGGACTCACTCCAACAGTTCCATGTTCTTATGCTGGGGGCACTAGAGCTGGATGCAGTACTACCGGTGGGGTCCCAGGAGAGCAGAACAGAAAAATTGCCTTCTTCAAGGAGGCAACCTGCTGGCCACGGTCCTTTTGATGCAGCCAGGCTTTCTGGGCTGCTAGCACACACTGCCAGCTCATGCTGAGCATTTCATCAACCATCATTCCCAGGTCCTTCTCCACAGGGCTGTCCTTACACAGCCCTGTAGGTGTGTATACCTGGGGTTGCCACATCCCAACATGCAGGACCTTGTACTTTGCTTTCCTGAACTTCATGCTTTACCACCCAGAAACTATATAAATAATCATATAAACAAATATTTTAGTCTTGAGATTCAGAAATAGAAAGGGAACTGCAATGAGGGAAAAGAAGGAAAACCCATGAAGTTTATTTAGGATCTCAGTGCGACATTTCACCTGAATTTCACATAAAGGATTATTATCTCAAATATTCTGAATATGCACTCATCCTGAAGACCTTCACATTTTTTCATAGGTTATTTTTCAAAAATCATCACCTGGATTTGTCGTAGTAAGATCGTCTTCATGGTAGTAGAGAAAATTATTGTAAAATATGTATTTCATACACAGCCTATGCTGTTTGGTTTTGCTTATTTTAGAAATGTTTATGTATGTTTCATCTCTTCAAAAAGGGATTGTGAAGATTTGATGAATGTGCTTTGAACCCAAAGATCTCCTGGTAGAATGTAATGTTGCCTAGGTTTCTTGGGAATACACCACAGGAACAGATGAAGATAATGTGGTTGCATATTATGTGATAATGAATATTCTGACTGATGTATTCACCCCAAGGTACACTGGAACATCTGTTAGTTTATTTAGGCATGACTCATCATCCTTATTTTTAAGATATTTAAGTGGGTGAACATATTTCTCCTTAAAGACTATAGAATTGAAAAAAAAATAACAAGATGCACATGGGATTATGTACTAGTGATGACATGGAACGTGTATCCAGGTAAGAGATGTACTTTAATTCTATCACTATTCATTGCAATAGGAATTCAGGGTCTATATTTAAGGAAGAAGTTCGCCTGGCTTGTATTGATTATACAAAGCAATGACAACACATTAAGAGCAAGTGTTCTAGCTGTGAAGCCATAATCGTTACTGCACATATTTAAAAACAAGGTTGACCAGTAAAATACAGTACAGTATGGGGTAGTATCCTCTCTATCATATCAAGCCTTAACATCTGGTTTCAATTATTTTTTAGAATAGTGGACATCAAAAAATATTATCTGCAATGTGAAGTAAATTACATTGTGAAAAAATCTCTTCTGTATTATACAGAAGCTAAAACTAAGGGACATAATGGCCCTCTTTCATTTGAAAGTACAGGATGTCTAAATAATTTAGGACTGAAAATCTACCCACTATACTATAGGTAAATAAAATGTTGGATCAAAGAAGCAGTACAGTGACAGTGTGAATGTTTCCTCTTATTCTGTGAATGACTCCAAATGTAAACATTGTATTACACAAGCACCACATTATAATCTGATTCTGATTTCTGAATACTAGTGTCTTCAAAACTTTTCATCCACTAGTGGGAAGAGATTGACTTTTCCATGTTAACCCAGTTTTATTTATGTCTGGTTTTTTGGACTTTAGCAAAGACCTTCAAAATAAACTTTAGGAAAATTGCAGACATGCTGGCTGTAATAATTTATTTTATTTTGTTTTTATTTTACTTTTCCTGTTAGTTTTATCAATGTCAAAGGACAATTACAGACACTAAGGAAAAAAAAAAAAAAAAGAAGGCTAAAAACCCTAAATAATTAACCATCATGTAGTGAAGTCACGTAGAATACTTACACCTTTCACAACATTTTTGTATTGATCCAACCTTGGGATGTACTAAACATAAAAGTCGTGACCATTCAGCCAATTTCTTACCCACCAAAGAGTCCATCCATCAAATCCCTATCTCTCCAATTTAGAGAGAATGATGTTATTGGGGATCATGTCACCTTCCAGTAGCCTAGATAGGTGACATTCTTAGCTCTTCCCTTGCCCACTAAGGTACTCCAGTGGCTTCCAGCCTCCAACTGACACATATTTTTGCCCAAAGACACCACACGGGCCTGGAATTGAGCTCCCCACACTATCTCTGCTGGGCTATAGTTATTTCCACTGCAATTCTTCAGATGTGCTAGGGCTTTGAGAGGCGATCACAGATGAACCTACTTTCCGTGGTTTAAGGTGACAATGACAATTGGTTGCCAGTTCCACATCTTTTCCAGCAGGAACACTGCTGTAGCATATTTGGCAGGTGAGGATATGTCTGTATCAACCACTCTTTGAACGTATATGCTGAACCAACATTTTGCTTTTAAATGAGCAAGAGAGTGTCCATGTAAAAAAGCTCCCCACCACCACAAAAATTGTATCACAAAAAAAATTCTGTGCAAAGTTTTAAAACAATCTTTTCAGTAGAATGTACATACTAATTCATACCCTAACTCCATCTAACCTGCAATGTTGTATCCTAAAAAGTGAAGTTGGCCTCCCATGGTCTAATAAAAACGATCTGATTGATGTTGCTTCTCAGTGATCCTCCCTTTCATCCTACCTTTTATTTATCTGTTATATCCATTTTCGTTGTCAGTTCTATAGCCTTTAAACTGATATTTGGGAAAACTTATACTATATTCAGATAGTTGTATTCTTTATTTTAATTTTTATGATGTCAGATAATAGGAAATACTAAGGAAAGACTACAAGATAAAGGGAAACATACAGTGATTTTTATCTCAGGGAGTGTAAAAATCCCTTTACACTGACAATGGTTTACACTTAGCTTCTTTAAAACTTCATTCACACATTAGCTGTTAAAAGGTTTCTTGACACTTGCTCACAAACTTCCTCATTCCCTCCATGGTGCTCAAAGCAGCCCCAGGCATTGTCAGTTGATTGCAGGCAGCTGATCTCTACAGCTAAGAGAGGAAACTGAGAAAGATGTTCTCAGAACCCTTGCAAATAATATGTGTATGGAGAGCAAGAGCAGTAAACTCCAAAGAGTCTGAGGTAGTAAAGACTACTTTGGAAGCTGGAGATAATGAAGAACTGTGAGTAGGAGTGCAGCTGGCTGGATAGATTTCCTTGCATACTTAAAAGGGAAATACAAAAATTGCTTATGGCCACCCTCTGATTAAATTCTCAAAAC
This sequence comes from Cettia cetti, assembly GCA_013401135.1. Classification (NCBI taxonomy): domain Eukaryota; kingdom Metazoa; phylum Chordata; class Aves; order Passeriformes; family Sylviidae; genus Cettia; species Cettia cetti. The sequence continues at coordinate 39,321 of VZUI01026566.1, read as the reverse complement.
CCAACAATAAGATACATGCCCAAAGCTTATGGAGACTGAACCATTCAGGGTGAAAAGAAATGTACATAGAGATAACTTAGAATTACGTCAGACTGAAGCTGAGAGTCTATTTATTTTGGGTTTTCCCCCATTGTTCTTTTTCAGCATCTTTTATCACATTATGAACTATGCGCTGATGAAAGTGTTCATTGGTGCCTGGCAAGATTTCAAGCATCCACACACCCACAGCACTAAACACCTGACTCCTAGTATTTGCTGACACATTTGGTTTAATACCTTGGGGCATTTTGACTGTTTCTACAGATAAGTAGACAGGCCAAGCATTTAATGCAGGCTTGAATACACAGAAACAAATGTTTCTTAAACAAAGTCTTTTTTCCCTTGCTTTTTCAGTCTCAGCTTTTTACTATGAGGTTTTTGGGGTTTTGGGGTTTTTTTGAGAAAATGAAGATTGCTTAAAAGCATATAGGGAAAATTTGTGGATATCTTAATTTGGTTTATTATGTTTTGAAAAATACAGAGATGTCATTTGCTCAGACTTTGAAAAAACAGCAGAACTCATTAAAAACCTGAATGGTATTTTCAGAATCATTTTTTGGAACTGAATTTCTGTCCTCAATTCCTTTTTAAATTATGCTTTGGAATAATATAAGGTGACTAATCTCTTACTATTTATAGCATTGAAAGTATTTAAAATAATTGTATCATGATTACTGGTTAAAACAGAACCAACTCTTCTAAAGGTCATTACCTTGATCTGTAATGTCACTGCAACAAACCACAGTGGGTGAGTTTGATTGGGTCTCCCTACATTTCTCTTTCATATGAAGGAAATAAGAGCATGTCTCTGCTAGCCTAGTTTAATATCTCACTTGAAAAAACAAACTACATGCAATATACAAGCAGGATAATATGACCTAAAGGAATACAGTAAAACCTAGTCTAGATTAATAAAACCAGAATTGCCAGGGTTTAGCATGCCTAGGCATAGAAATTATACACTTATGCCTCTAGAGAATAGCTAATAAATTATTTTCAAGTTAAAACTTCAAGTTCATGCCAATACATGGAAGAAAGCCTAGTATTCAAACTCGGGACTTAGTCTTAATGAAAAGGTTTTCTTATCTAGACAGAGAAAACTTGGAGATCAACATATTTAAGAAACTTAGAGTTATATACTCTTACTTAGAAACTTAGAGGCAAATACTTCTATACTTACAGTCTTAAATCAAGCTCAGTCTCTGCTTAGATTCAGATTAAATGGCCATTATATGAATAGTTTAGATCTTGTCTGGTATCTTTGAAAGTTTCGTCAATCAGAGCCTGTTGTTTCTCATCACTGTTCAAAAATCTTGTTTTTAGTTAAAGTTATGCATGAAATGAGCTCCTCTGAAGAGCTGGTCTGAAGCAACTGAGAACAGCCTGTTAGCCTAAACCATTCTGAAGCTCTTAGGGACTTCCTGTTGGCATTATTGAGAAGTTTCCTGCACATTCAACATTTGATGAATTTCTACAGGACTGAGAACACGGCACTGTGCACAGCCTCATACATGCAGCAAAGGACAGAGGCTGTTGAAGAAAACTGAAGTATCATACTAACTAGAAGCTGAGGATCATTTTTTATCTGTTTGTCCAGGAAAGCAAAACTTGACAACATTGTAGAAGGGTGGGATGTGGGGGTTCTTTTGATGGTTTGTTGGTTGATTTTTTTGCAGGGTTTTTGTTTGTTGTTGTTTGGAGTGTGTTTTTTCCTCGCAAAGCACGTAATTCTTGCTTTCTAAAAGCCAAAAGCTAAAAGCTCTGATTTACATGACCCCGACATATAACTCCGGCTTCTGGCCTAAGCTGAAATTAGTCTAAACCCTTAATAAAGCAAAATTAGGCAGAAATCTTGTGGCATCATTAATTAATTTCGTAATTTTTGAAGCAGTTTGTGTTCATGAGGAAAGAGGTAGAGGAATGTAACAATTAACAGTAGTTTCTGTAGCCAAAATAAGTGAAGGTCTGCAGCCAACAGTCTGCACCACACATTCCCAGGCATGTTGATCATACTTTCAGGGTGAAAAAACAAGGACACTGTAATCAAAGAGGAGGAAGTTAAAGAGAAGTGTTTACTGAGAACGAGGGAAGATGGATGACAAGAGGAAGAAAAAGGGAAAGTGAATATCCCACATATTTTGCAGCAAAGAGTAAAAAGCAAAGATTCCTCTTGTGTAACTCTTACTATTCACTCCTGCCTCAACATCTTCAAATGTATTTGTGTTGTATCAGTTGCAACACACTTCTTCAGCTCATTTGCTACATTATTGAGCTATCTTGCATTTGGTCTTGATCAATCAAGATCCCTAGTCATAAACTTTCTGATTCATTCTCACACATCAACCTAGTTTCTATGGTGTAGGAACACTAAAGAACAAAACCCTAAAGTGATAATCCCTCCTCTTCACACTTAACTCTTCCATGAAACAAATTCCTTCAGCTCCTGAAGGAACCTTCCTGTACTTTCTGACACATACAAATGTGTATATGACCTTATTGAACTATGAAATCCCACCCTAATGTAAGAAACTCTTATCATTTGTTATTTAGCACTAAGAGCCTCAAAAGGTTTAACGTGCTGGATGTGAAAAAGCAGTAACAGAAAATGCCACTGTTATGCTTCTGTGCACTGGAGTGAAAGAAACCCTTCATATTAGTTTCTTTCTCTGATGCCTACAAATATTAAGCAGAGAAAACAAAATTTTATGATTTTTCTAGTCTGTTTTCCTTGTGGTCTCAGCATCAGAGGATGGCAAAAGCAGAAGGGCCAGTCAGCTGAAATGCATCTCCAAGGATTATGTATGCTATAGCATCATCTGTATTCCTTTCTGAAGATATACAGTGTCATGAGAACTGCAAGGAATATTGATTACATTATTTGTAGCCATTGTTTGTAAGACTCACGTTTACTCTGGACTTTCTGAGTCATCAGAATAACTCTGACGAGCCTCAGCTCTGTCCTTGTGATCAACAAACCACTTGTGTAGTTAATGGCTTGTTATTATGGAACTAACAATCAAAACAACTTCACATATAAAGCAATTCTGGCTTTATTTGATCTCTTTTATGTAATTATATACTTGTTTTCAACCATGGGCAAATATTAATTTCCTTCCAACGATCTAAAGTAGCTAGCGTAAATAAACCTAAGATCAATGAAACTTTGTGCAGTTTTATCTTTATTTTAATTTCTTTGCACATGAATCATTTAAATTACTGATTAAAAAACACTTCCAGTGAATGACTTGCTAAACAAGACCTCAAAATCAGTCTGGCTTGTCCCAGCAGGGATGGTGGAAAAATGTCCATGTTGAGGGTTCAGAAGTATTAGAGAGGATATGGAACACAAAGGTATATGTAATAGAAAATAGGATTTTTTTTTCTTACTGACAAACTCTTCAAAACTCTTTCAGGTAATCCTAGAGTTTCAGTAAGCTCTATTGATTTAAAGAATGATTCACAGTTGGACTGGAAATGAAGGTGCTTTTAAGTGCAATCACCAAACCCATACGGTTTATTTCACATCTTACCGCTCAACTTTAGAACAACTATAGCTCAAATCACAATACAATGATGATTGATGTTTTTCATCAACACCCAATTATCATTCCATCATGGCACAAGACTTTAAAGTAGAGTTGTTTGAGCCAAGTAAAGCACAAAGTGAGCATCTGAAAATCCAGATCTGTGCTCTTGCAAAATTACTTACCAAACCACATTAATTGTTTTCGAACGTGTTAGGTCATGTTAGTTGTGTATGGGTATACAAGATGAGGCATTAATTTTAATCTTATGTTTAGATATCTTATTTCACTCTATTCTGATTAAGAATCCTATCTTCAAAGAGATTTTTGTTTTATTTTAAACCGGGCTATAACTGGAAAACTTAGCTTTGGTGGGATCATTTCTAAGATTTTTCAATTTCACTGGACTTCTCTAATTATTTGAATCCATTTATATTTATATGCATTCATATATTTATATGCATTCACAGGCTATCCACATATGTTGCTGGATACTTCAAGATGATTACAAACCTACTATACTGTGGAGAATATAGATACATGATTCACATGTATATATGTATGTATGTATGTATGTATGTATGTATGTATATATAGCCTAACACTAACATGAAACAGAAAAGGAGTTATCTCTACACCATCTGACATGACCTGACATGATTGTAATTGAAAATTAAGTTCCATAATTCAGCAGCTGGTTGTTTGGTGTTGGGTTTCTTCCAGCATTGCACAGTAACAGCAACAAAATGATGGGAGGTTATGGGAATAGAAGGAAGTGTTTTAAACATGCAAATACTTCAAAAATGTAGGTGCTAGAAGACCTACTAGTAATCTATGCAAATTGCTACAGTATCCTAGGTTCTACATTTCTTTTAACCAGGATAAGTATTATCTTATTTTCATACTATGGCCTATGTGTAAGGTGTACTTGGATCACAGTACACATTTTGTCCTCAAGGACTGTAAATAACCAATAACCAGCTTACATAATTAACACTTCACATTTTGATAAAATGGTGAAAATATGGGCATGAAAGCCCATTTAAAATTATAAAATAAATTTTTAAAATAACACATACTGATAAGAAAGAGACAATTAATTAAAAAACCCTCTATTGTCTCTTAGCTAAGTGCAACATACTAACAAAATTCAGAATTTATCTTTTGCCTGACTGATACCTCAAAAAATATAAGTATTTTTTAAATTTTCATCTGTGGAAAGGATTTCAGTTTTATCTTGCAGCTCAAAGTATGTTTTCTCCCATACTGTACTTCCTAATTCTGAATTTGTGGTATTATGCTATAGGCATTTGACGGTTTACAGATTTTTCAGGGAAGAAACAACAGACACATTCTAATGGGTAGTGGGGGATGTCATTTTAATGCACTTGAGCTTTGCAGCAATGACATCTGAAATAAAGTATAATGGTTGCTTTTTAAAGATGTCTTTCAATTTTCTTTTTCAAAATCCAACAAGTTTCAAAAAGCATTCAATTTTTTTTGTTTAGTTTACCATATTTGACTGATTCAGTAGTTATATTGTTTTTTTCAGAAGGCAAACTTATTTTATTCTCATTTTCATTAGAGGAGAATGGAGAAATGTGTTTTAACACATTTTCATTTTTTAGTGAAGCCCTTCTAGAAGAAATTATATGCCTCAGTCCAGTAGAAATAGAAGAATGAAATAATACACTAAGATAAAGTGCCTCCTAGTACATGCCCTGTGATCATTAGAACACATTATTACCACATCACCCGGACATATGACACATGCCTTCTACATTTAGTTGTCAGTTCAACCATTAAACAAAAAACAAACAAACAAAAACAAAAAAACAAAAATAACCCACCAAAACCAAAAAAAAACCAAACCAAACAAACCAAAAAACCAAACACATTTTCACACAGAGTTTTACAACAACTTTCTTGACTAACTGCTTGGGTGACATTTTGATTCCAAATCTATTTTGATTTGATATTTGTTTCTGTTGTACTTCCTATATTTTACCTTGAGGAAGAAATTATTAAAGATAATACCTGTTAAGTTTGGCTTCCTGTCTTATGAAAACCAATGTGAATATAGTGTGTTTTCCCTTAAGATCTTTGGAAATTTCTTCAAGGATTTCCAAAGTCCAGACTTCATACCAGGAGTGGCAGTATAAAGCTCATGTAAAGTGGATGCAAATAGAGTATTCATTCCCTTTAAAGAATTTGCATTGCTTATACATAACATAAACAAGAGTCATGTACCATAATGCTTGTTTCCAATGGACTGATTTTTGGTTTTTGTTCAAAATTTAATTAAAACAAAACTATCTCTAGGAAAGGGAATTTGTTTACCTCAATAAGTCCTGTCACCTAACCCTCTAATTTCCATGACTCTCTTTCACTTATGCACATTACCAGATGTCTGCTCACACTATGACCCAGTGGAAAATAACTTAATTATGTACAGGTAACAATCCATCATTAGTTACCAATTAGAAATTCATGAGAGACTGTGGAAACACTCAACATTCAGTCTGGTTGCTTAAAGTGTGTAGAGCCTATCTAAAAAAGAACAATTCAATGTCAGACAGAGTTCTGTGCTGTGGTGCTATCCTGAATGACAACTCTTCTGTTACAAACACTCTCTCCTCTTTTGACATATATCTTAAAGTATTTTATTTGGGATCCCCAAACTGAAGGTTGTGGCACTTAAAAGAGGAGCTTACTACGCCAACAGGAATTTTTTTTTTTTTTCTGCTCTTACGAGTGTAGCAAATGAGGTTAACTTATCTGTCCACGTCTGGTTTGAGATCAACATGGGAAACGACACCCCCTGGGTGAAGTTCATAACTGTAACTGGAAGTGATATGATATCTTTTAAAAAATGTGATCTGCTAGTTAACAGCAAAACAGATAGAGTGTGAGCACGGAGTAGGAACAATTGCGTGGTATTAAATTACTTTCAGGAAAATTGCTTTTCCTGCAATCAAGAAAAAATGCAATATCGCCTCTTGAGAGATAAGTACAGTTCTTCTCAGTCTTTGGTCAATGAACCACAGGTGCTGATACCTGTTAAGTGATGCATTAACTAAATATGCTGATAATTGTTTAGACTAATGCCTTATGCATACATCAAGAAACCTCTTCTTTCACGATGAACAGTAACGGGCATCAAATGTTGCAGAAGAAAGCAGCCAGCACTTACAAGTCCTGTGTATTCAGGTGGGATACAGATCACTCAGAGCCCAGCTCACTCCTAGGCAACAGTCATCCATGTGCACAGATGTCTCCTGGTGCCACAGCCTTAATCTGCTCTTTTGAAGTTACAGCACTGTCTAGACCTGGTGCTTCAGCCAATGTTGGACAGATACCAGCCTTCTCTAATTTTATGTGAACTAGTTAAGCAGGACAATATTTTGGTTCTCAGGTAGGTCTAAAGATATCTTCACTTATTATATCTTCAGAGCCAGTGTGGGTGCAAATTATTCAGTAAATACTGATAAATGCCTTGATATTTATGTTGCCACTGACTGAACCGATTTTTAAGACAGGCTTACATGCAAAGCTGAAGACAGGTAACATGAATGATAACAAAATTACTGTATAGAAATGTATATGATAACTTCAGTGCTGTCTGGATATATTCAGGACAAGACAAGTAACCCTAAGCAATGCAAATTTTAACACTGGATTGTGAACAGTTGTTATATATGAGAAGAAACCACAATGTGTCCCCAAGCTGCCCACTGCACATCACTGTTTGAACAGTGCCTGAGCTGGGGTGAGACATTAGCACATTAACACGCTTTCTATTCTAGGGCACATTTACAAAAAAATACAATGTATGATGAAGAACTTTCAAACTGCTCAGGTGCCAATCCTGGCCTCAATTTCCTAAGAATATTCAATTCTTAATTGCACATGATAACACAAAATTAAATATCCATATTTACCCAACTACATGTTTATACTCTAATGGCATAGTTAAGATACCCAATTTTAAAATTAATGTGGCATTACTCAGTAAACTACTCTTCAAAGCTTTATTTTACTAATTTTAGATTACTTCTAGAAAACACAAATTTGTATGCATGGTACAGTACACTGTAAGAACATTTAAAACTATTTAAAAATGCATATTCACAGGGGGCCAAAATTAATAGACATACTTGACTATCTGTGTCTTGATTTTTGAAACTTTAGCAGTATGACTTTAATGTTCTGTTATTATGGTTTGTGTCTGATTGTTTGAAATAGTTTCCAGGTTGGAATTTTCTAAAAAAACAAAATTCCTGCTTTCGAATTTTGTAATCCATCAGCAAAAGTTTGCACATTTCATAAATAAAGACAATGTTATTTTTCTATATTATTATATTAAAAATGCTTCTGCAGGAAATCAGCGGACTTACCTGAGGACTGTCACATTCATTTCTAAGCAGACGTGAATACAATGTGAATGCAAACTTCTACTCATATATTGTTCATTAATATGTTCAGTGGTTCAGTGGATATTTCCAAAGATAAATGATTTTGTGGCAGCCTTCGTTCCATGTCTCTTTTGGTCTTGGAAATCTTGCCATTGATTTTAGCAATATTTGCTTTTTAAAGCAAGTATCCTCAGCCATCCTCTACTATAAAAAGCAGCAAAGTGCAACAAAATTTCTTTTGCTTCCAGGTGTCAACAGGGGGTAAAAAGCTGCCTTACAAAATAATATTTGCAACACTCAGTGCATAGCAAAATTGAACACAACACTCAGTCTTTGTCATCAATGTATTTTCTGTACTCATTTTTTCCAGCATTTATGATAATTAATAATTCTAGAAACATTTATACTGAAGAAAATATTACTTTTCCAATGCCTCCTCTTGGAAGTGGCTAAATGTTTTAAAATTAAAGAAAATAATGAATTCTTTAGGAAAAATAAAAAGGTACAGAAAGGGTTACATAAAAATAGTAGATGTTTCAAACAAACTGGGAAACTGACACATGCACTGAATCCAATTTAATACCACTGGTGGATAAACTGTGAGCAGAAGATTAATAGGATGCATCCTTGTTTCTCCTCTTTGGACTTTGGACTAATGATTCCAATTACATGATTTAGCTGAACTACTACACTTATTTTAGAACTATAGCAAGTGTTGATTTTAAAACACTGGTTGAAGAGATATCCCCAGAGCACTTAGGGAAGTGGTTCCAGCAACTAATTGTCCTCATTCCCAACTATTGTGTCTATTGATTTTTCTTGGCTTTAGCTTGCATCCACTGGATTGTACCATAACATTTTGCCTGAGCTCACTGTGCACAAGTGAATACAGACCCAGGTAAGCACACAGTAAGAAATTACTCACCTAAGACCAAGCTGCGATTCCTGAGGGATCTTGCCTCATGAGTGACTGACAAAAACCAGCTTCATATTGCATTTTAATCCATTCCTCATATCTTGTATTTGTCTTTTGTCTTTAAAGTTTTTGACTGAAACACAAAACTATGTGATATCAAGCAATGTATTACAGAAGTGAAACACTGATTTAGTGTAGTTACAGAAGTGTAACTACAATCTCAATAAAACAAGTGGTTATTTTGACAAGATCATATAAATGATCCTCAATTAAATGATTGCTTAGTGAGAACTATCCAGCATTGAGTGTACTATTTACCATGTCAGATGTCAAATTGCTTACTTCAGAATTATGAAGACACACCTAGAATAAGATGGTTCTTCACTCTTTTTTTTTTCAAAACTATCATTAGAAACAGTAACTTTATTGCAATTTCTAAAAATGGTCATGGTTTCTCCGAATTATTAGAAAGCAGCACAAGCAGATTGTATGTATGACTTTAAATTATCTAAAAGATCCATATTATCTGAAAGACTCTTAGTTTACAGACAAAAGGCTATAATAGAACTTATTTAGACACAGTTGGAAATTAAAAAAATAGTAATAATCATTTGGAAATCACATATAACCTATATTTTTCTCCAACTGCAGAAATGGAGTATGTGTCAAACCTATCCCTGATTTTCGCCCCACTGCAGTCAGAAAGAGCTAAGTTAGTTTTAGCAGGTTATAATGGGAGTTTTAGACAACATGGATCATTTTGATAGAGGATGTGGTGAACATCAGGAACAGTAAACTGTGGAAATGCACATGTGGCCCAGTCATAACCTGTGTTATCCCTGTGAGGTGCTGGCCTAGGGTTCCAAAAGCTGAATTTAGCCCATGACTTTTATAAGCAACGACAAGCTTTTCAATAATAAATAATAAATACACAGAGAAGGCAAAAAAGGAAAAAAAAATATGAGTGTAGTCAGACAAATTCTAGTTACAGCAAGGAAACTAACATCTCAAAAAAAAGTCAGGGTGAGTGCGTTAGGAAAAAAAAAATAATGACAAACTAGCAAGCGGTTGAGTTACAGATACATAACTAAATATATGAGTAATACTTATGACTACAAGATGTCACATTCTGCTTTTGAAATACTGCCCCACCACTGTATTTACTTCAGTACATCATACAGGCCCTGTGAGTCATCTGAAACCTGGAATCAAATTAGTAAGAATAGGAAATTCTCTTTTGTTTTTTTATCCCCTTAACTCATACATATTTACTTAGGGATTTTTTTTTTTTTTTTCACAAAGCAATTCATTTAGTAGGTGGAACAGCCCACCTTTTTTTTTTTCCAGGGACAACTAGTCTTTCTTAAGTGATCCAAGCTAAAGAGTCTTAAGTCAGGCACATAGCTAGCAAAAATAATGTTTTTAGCTTCAAATGAAATACATTTGAAGAGTTGCTGTTGGGGTTTCTTGGGTTTGGGTTTCTTGTTTTTCGGTGTTTTGTTGTTTGTGTGGGGTTTTTTTGGCATGGATCTGATAATTCTACAGAAAACAAAGCAAGACATTCTGCTTTTGTTAAAATGATTAGGCAAAATTAAAACTTCTTGCAGAGAAATAATCTACTGACAGTTACACACATTCACATTCATCCAAGGACAGAGCATATCCTCTGGGAAGCCATGTATCTTCAGTAATTCTAATTTCTTCTGAAAAAAACAAACAAAACAAAACAAAGCAAAACAAAACAAAACAAAACAAAACAAAACAAAAACAATAAAAGCAGCCAAATTCCTAAGTGACAACTAGTAGGGAAAACCTGATTAGAGAATAATTGCAATCCACCATCCTTGGCCTGGCTAGTGTTGCGTTGGCATGACCTGAAAAGGAATGAAACCCATCTCAAGCATTGCTTATGTTCTTTAACACAGAGGATTTGGAAAATAAAAAGCACATTGAAAAAATCATGACATGCAGTAAACTGGACATGCAATTACATTGAGAAAGGCATTGCTAATGTGACAAAATGCTAAAAAAAGGACATATCACCTGTCTTACCTAGTGGTCTGCACTTACATTTTTAAGAAATCAAGCTGATGTCACAGTAATAAAAGATTATCAAAAACCACAAGAGAAAGAACTGAAAAGTAGAAAGTGAGCTGAAGCCTAAGTTTCACTAATGAACTCATGAGCTGTTCAAACTTTTACCTTAGCTGATAATGGGGAATACTGATAACTTTAGGCTTTGGGTTTTTTTCATATTTAAAGATACAAAATGGCAAATCCATAAAATATAGTCTAGAAATTAGGTTGGATTTTATGCTTTTGTGAACTGACTTGGCTACTGGCTAGTCCAGTGTACTAGCAAGGCAGATTATTAATAATCAGGATCAAAATACCATGAAAGGTATTCATCCTTTTATCTCAAGCATCAGCAAAATATTATTCCTTTATTTCAGGATTGTTTCATCTGATTGCCAATTATGCAAACTAAGGTAAAGTGTGGTTGTTTTCTTGTGCACAGAAGCTTTTGAAATAATTACAACTTCATTCTCATTCTTGGTGGTCTTATCAGAAGAAGAGCATTTTTAGTCCCAAATTTTCAGTTATAAAACCGGCAGCACTTACTTAGAGGTGGACTTACATATTTAATAATTGAAAAGTATGGAGTGAGCAATATATAACGGGATTTTCAGTGCTAAACCCTTTTCCCATCAGTTTGCTCCAGTAAGTGGATACTAAAAATGCATATGGGGCATTTTACAGCCAATGGAAAGAGAGATTTCTGTGGTCTAGCTAACACTCTCCATTGACCGTATCATGAGCTTGGACACCTCACACAATCTTGATAGGCTCCTACTTTTCAAAAGGGCCTGAACTAATTTCAAGACTATCTAATGTAAAAAGTCTGGAAAGTCTGGGCCCAAGTTAGTTCTGTATGTCTCCCCTAGTACTTGTCTGCAATTTTAGATGGTGGAATACTTCTTGGTATCTGCATGCTGGTTTGAAAGCCTGTAAATGTATTTAGAAATGTATTACATAAAAATGAATTTGGAAACAATTTACTATTGATTAGCAGGTCTTCCTTTTATTTTCTTATTCCTCAGATCTTTGCCAGGAGGGCTTTTATTACTGTAATATATAATAAGGTGAGAGTTTGGGTTCACAGGAAGTACCTGCACCCTTATACATACTGACACTCCCACGGTTACTCATGCTGGCATGTCCATGTACCAAATCAGCTCATGGCTTTTGTGTGTTCCAGAATATTTTTAGGTGTGAGACACTCAATGTTTTACTGACCTGGATGTTTTATCTTTTTATTCCAGTCTTTGTTGTTCTCCTGTTCTCATTGTTCACTTAATGTCTAGAAAAAATAAAGCCATCAATATCAATAATAATGCCAATGAACTATGGAAAACTAAGGGATACAGCAGATTAGCAATATTTCATGTCAAAGCCTTATGATATAATGATGATGATGATTATTGGAATACAAATTTACCCTTACAAAAAGAATATTGAAAACAATTAGAATAAAAGATAACTTTAAATTATATGTAGCCTGCTTTATGCTTAGTGGAGTATTAGCTATAAAGTTATAGATGAAAGTACAAGATATTTCAAATGTTTCTTATACATGTGCAAGGCGAAACCCAAATTAAACCTCACAGGGATATTCAAAAGTAATATATATTTTAAGCTACAATATATTTGATGTATAATATTATAAAACTTGCACTCAATTTAAACAAACTTAATCCAACTAATGTTTAAAAAAATGAAGTTAAAGAAAATGTTATAGGTATAGCAGTAAGATTATTTCTTTAATTTGGGAATTAATGCTATCTGTACACTACCAGAACTGTCTTGTTTAAATCTTTTAAGAAATTAACCCCACTGATGTGATAAATACATTTTCATTTCTGCTGCTGTTATGAATAGGGACATTGTCTTTTTGTCAACTTCTGTTTATTCAATATACAAAAGACATTAAATGACTTAAAACTCTGTTCACATCATTGTGTAGTCACTTTCCAGTCAAATTAAGCCAAAGTCTAAAGCATGCATTAGCACTCTCTTCTGCCACACTGTAATTGGTCTAGCCTCCCAAATGAAACTAAATTTACCTTTCTTTTGATGACTCAAGTCTGAAAGGGAATAAGCATACCTATATTTAAAGCTCCTACTTACCTTTCCGCTTTGTCTTAACAGAGATAATCCAGAGCTTTGTCCTAGCAATATAGATGCTAATTTTACTATATGGGAAAATCACAACTTGTGACTCTATAAGACCACATAAAAAATTTCACTTCTACTTTCCTATTGTTGGCATCCATAATAAAATTTGGTGAATAATTTTCTTTTTTCTCTGACTTTTATACAATTCATATTAGTAAAGCTTTCACTTCTCAGCACAAAGCAGAGAAAAATATATGAGAGCTGAAATTACTAGCAATCTGGAAAAGTTGCTTTCTCTCTAAAAAAGACATATATATCAGGTGACCTCCTAGTAAAACTACTAAAATTCTTTTATCAAGAAGTCTGTAACCTGGAAATTACAAATCCAAAAATACCCCCTTAGAACTTACTCCAGGATGATGCTTTCTACTGAAATTGCTTAATACTAGTGAGATTCAGTCTCGTCTCAGCACTGATCTTGCTGGCACACAGAACTGACATTGAACTTTCCCTTCTAAACAAAGTTAAGACTGGGCATAACACCTATTGCTCATTTTACCCCAAGCTCTATCTTCTCATTCCATTAGATCCATCAGATCCACCAAGATAAAATGCCAATGTACTTAATTTCTAACCTGTTTAGTCAAAAAGATCCAAGGTTTTTGACACTTAATCTGGTGAAACTGATGTCCGAGTGGCTGAACTGGCTAAGGAGCAATTACACAAGCAATTGTGAAAATGGATCAAGGCTGGCTGATGCACACCTGATACACACCAACCCATCCCAAATTCCCTCCCCCAGGCTCCACTGGCCCTGGCAGAATTTGCTGAAGCTTCTAAATCTGCAGAAAAAAGCTCCATGCAGGATCAGTCAAAGTTCAGATCTGGTAAAGGAGGTGACCAAGAAAAAGAACTCAAGAAGAAACAGAAAGGAGAGGAGAGGTTTAAGGAGGAAGCCAGAATCTGGGAATAGAAGAGGTTGCTGGGGAAAGGGACGTTCTCAACCTGCCTGGAGGCATTCAGGATAGTGGAGGTGACAGACTGCAGAGCACTTATCCCTGCTTTCCCAAATCTATCTCTGCCACACTGAGGGGCATTTTGGCAATAGTTCCAAGGAGACCATAACTGGACTCCAAGTGAGAGAGAAATAGAGCTTACTTGAAGAGAGACATGGTTGGGTAGTGGACTGTTCCAAATGGAGATTTAAGGGCAATCCAGAGCCTTTCAACCCATTTTGCCAGAGATTTCAGCATGGAGTTCTGAAATAAATGGAAAAACTTCCCACCTAAGGTATTTTTAGCTTTGAATTCCCTCCTAAATTAGAGCAGGAGCAGATGTTTTCTCTTTTCCCCAGCTGGAGATTCCTGCCCCAGGCCACCTGTGACTGACTCAGTCTGTGGGGGCAACTCCCTACCTCACCCCAAGGAAATTCAACAAAGTTGATGCCAACAATCTGCACTGTTAGAGCTGATCTCTTTTGTTGTGCCTGAAGCAAATTAGTGTGTTTGTGCTGACAAGCTTGAAGAAGGTATGGATGAGCAGCTGCTGTGAGCCAGATCTGGCACCCCTGGACCCAGCAGAAAGCATCTGTCCTTGATTGCAGGTCCCTAAACAACCCCTTTCTCACAAAACACAGGAGAAAGAGTGTAATTACCCCTCTCTTATTCTACAGAGTAACAATTAAATCTCTCACCTCAGACTGGGAAACAGAGTTTTAATACTCTTCCAGCACAGGGCAATGTGCATCTGCATGTTTTGGATGCCCAGCTTTTGGATTAGTGAGCATTTAATTAACTTCCTTTTACAGTGAAATCTAAAGCAAGATACAAAAACCCTTACCATAATCTAGTGATATTCTTGTCATCTAGAGCTAGTTCACCCAAGATAGGAAAGATGAACAGTCGAGGCTCTCACCACCTCCCCAATGAACATTACCTGTTTAATTTGAACACAAGCCTCTTCCTGCTGTCTCAAAACACACCCCAGACAGCAGCAGTTTGACACAGCTCTCCGTCAGAATAAGCACCTCATCATCTACTTGCTGAGATAAGCACTCAAGCAGAGAAGGAAATTAACTACAGGATAATGCTGTAATGCTGTAACCACAAAAGTAAAAGGGGTATTATGTCATCTGGTCTCACTTTAAATGAAGAGCAGAAATTAAGATTTGATCTGAGTCTGCTGGCTGGTTTAGGCCCTGCCAGCCAGCCAGCCAGGCAGAACGATGTCTGATTTATATGCCTCAAATATGTTTGAAACCTAAGCTAAAGGCGGTCACATGATGATGTTTTGGCAATTCCAATCTATAAGCAGTTGAAAACTTAGACATGGAAGAAATTTAACTGATAAAAACTTCAGTTCTTATAATAATCAACCTCTGCAGAGTTAAGTGAGAGCCAAGGAGGTGCTTTGAGGCTGTGTATTTTAGACTTTGCAAATACAACAGCTACTCAGATACCTGAAGCTCTTTTGTACCTCAATAACAAAGCAGCCTAAAGCATGGTCTCATCACCTTAGAGGACAGTGCTTGTATGACAACTACCCTGGCACGTGGTTTCAGAGAAGTGGGAGTAAGAAGAGGTCTGGGAGAGCTTGCTGGTACAGCTACTCTCTCCCTTAGTCCTTTGCTCCTTAAAAGCCAGCACTTGAAGTTGCAGCGACCAAAAGCAGTCCCACCCTTTGAAAGTTGTGTGTGAGCAGCTTGTTTACTAAACCTCCAGTCCTGGCTGACTTTCTGCTGCCAGGAGTTTTAGGGTCTGTTTTCCACCAGCATTCATTAAGATATCACATATTGTGCCAAGTTTTCATCAGCTGAGCAGAAACTTTTTCAGTTCCAAACCCTGTTTTCCTGATGGCAATGCTCTGCACTGTTAGACTTTCAGAGCCATCTTGGCCAGAGAAATCTACTTAAGAAGTTAAATTTTCCTAAGAAGCTGATGGGAACATACACACTTCAATAAGGCAGAAGATTGCTGGTCACATGGACTAGTGCTTTCTAAAATCAAAACATTGTGGAGGGGGAGAAGTTAAACAGAAAAACACAGGCACAAAAAAACCCCCAAGCTGTATATATATATATATATGGAATTTTGGACAGACATGCTCAAGGCTCCAGGTCCTATAAATCCAAAGACTAATCCTAACATTGTGATCCTGAAATTGGTTTGCTTTTCCTGAGAATCAGTGAACCAAAACTCTCCAAGTTTTACTTGGAGATGAAACAGAAATCAGTGGCAATAAATGTAGCAAATAAAAATCTTTCCTGCCTAAAGGAACTTCAGTCCTTCTCAGCACATTCTGTGTGTATGCAGGTATCCAACTCCCAGCACAATTAAGTAAGTCCTTCATTCCACTGAAGTAAACAGAGGTGATGCCATTGATTCAGCTGGGTTCTCAGCTTGGCTGGGTCTGCAGCTTGCAAGGATGTGACTGTAATGACTAACTGCATTACTAACACCTGCTTGCTTCTGCTGTGAAGGAAAAGCTGCTCAGAGCCTGTTCAGAGGGACAAGGGAACTTGTTTTAGGCAAAGCAGAATTTCATGATTGTTTTTACTACGCAGAGGAGATGTAGAAATCTGTATCCTTTTTTTAACTACACAGCACAGCTGCTGACAGGTCAGTGTACTTGGAAAGGGAGTTGGAATCTCTTTATCAAACGGGAAAAGCTAACATTTGAAATTATCTCAACAACAGAGTAGTGAGAAGCAGTCACTGTGACAAGGATTTTTAAAACCTTCCAAAAAGGATTAAGGAACTGCAGATTATGAAATCTTACACTCATATTAGGAAAACTAGTAGAAGCCTTCATAAAATATCCAGTCATCAATCCAAAAGTGATAAATGTTTTACAGTAAGGAAGAATGGACAGTACTATTGCAGAAGAAAGACATACCTCACAAATTTACCAGTGGTTTTGAAAGGCTCTCAAGAGCAGGCAGACGTGGGAAATACGGGTTATGTAGTGAGTGCAGATTTTAAAACCATTTGACAGCATTCATTTCCAAGAAAAAAAAGCACATAAGATGCTGTCAAAATTACAAGAAAAGAGTGGAAAAACCCAGCTGTTTTTACAAGAAAAGGAAATGCTCAGGATCTGTGCTGAGGCTTGCATTGTTCAGTATAATAATAAATGATTTAGAAAAGGAAGATGATTTTACAGTTCTTGTCAATTCAAGGTTTTAAAAATGAATATTCATAATATTTGCTGCCTGGGTAATGAACTGTCAGGGGAAATGTAATGCTTACAAATGCATGATCATAAACAAAACCAGTTCTAATGAGATCTATATACTGGTGGGGTGAAAACTAATATTATTACTATAGAAAGTGACCTTGGAATTAGTAAATAAGTTTGTAAAAATCTGTTCAAAACCCAGTAATGGTTACAAAAGTAAATAGAGCAAATCTTAGAATAAAGTAAAAAAAAATCAAAATTATTATTATGTGATTATTATAAATCTGACAAGTGTCCATTTTAATCATTGTTTTCTTATTCATGTCAAAAGAATATAGAGGCATAAGAACAGGTACAAAACTAACAATTATAATCAAAACTACTGATTTCCTTCCATATCAGCACAGGTTAAGTTGACCAGAACTTACAAATTCGCAAGAGAGAAGACTCAATGGATTATGCTAGAAGTCACTGCTGAAAATCATAATCAGTGAAGATGAAGACAATGTAGTTATTCAGACATTTATAGACAAA
Source organism: Cettia cetti (assembly GCA_013401135.1). Lineage (NCBI taxonomy): Eukaryota > Metazoa > Chordata > Aves > Passeriformes > Sylviidae > Cettia > Cettia cetti. The sequence goes on along the minus strand of VZUI01026566.1, from coordinate 21,541 downwards.
ACTAAGGGGCAACAAATGAAGTTATCAAGCACTAGTGTGCAAGGAAAAAGAAAGACCTGTGCATGCTACCTTAGGTATAACTACCTAAGTCATAGAATACACTGTAAAGAAGAGTAGAGAAGCCAAAATATGAATTGATTAAAAAGTAGTATAAAATTATATAGTAAAATAATGCATCCACGGCTCTAAATCACAAAGATACAGCTGTGATTTCAGAAAATCTATGGTCTGCAGAAGGCTTGAAAAAACAGGCAGGTATCATGTGCAGAAAAGTGCAGAAGTATCATGCACGATGCCTTTTCCTAACTTCTTTCCTCAGGGAGAGACAAGGTGCTTCACTCTGACCCACTACTGATTGTTCTAATATTATGTGCCTATTTATATCAAGCCAAATATCTGAGCTTCTGTGGGAATCACATAAAAAATTATTTCATTCTAACAATAAAACAAAACTTTGAAATCACAAGAAATACCTCAAGTCTGAACATTTTTTGAACTTCTTTTTCAGGCCATATTCAGATAAATTTCTTTCCACTAAAGGCAGCTGGAATACTTCTAGTGATTCCTAATGCTCCCTTTAGCATTTTTATCACACATATGTCCACAGTATTTTAAATAACACTGAATAGAGAAGGCTTTCCCTGGAGATTGATTGCTGTGGGTTCAAACATTGTTAACTCATTAGGAAGGGATTGGCTTTTTGACAATTTAAAGGCAGGGAACTGAAATATGCAGGTGTTTATACTTCATTGCTAGTTCTGGGAACCTATTATCAAAACATTTTACTACATTGCTTTCTTATTTCTAAGTGTGGGCAGAGCTACAGTGTGTCTCAAGCAGCATGACGCTTTCCCACTAAAAATTAGCATCACTTTTTCTTATCTGGGAGCTTTGCCACTGGTTACTGAGCTGATTACTCCAATGAGCACCCAAGCACACTCTGTGCACTGCTCTTATTAACAAAATAGCAACATTTAAATAGGAACTTTACTGGAATTAGTGCTTCAGTCCTGCCAACAAATTTACTAGATCTGTGAAGAGGCCACCCCATGTGGATGGGGATTCTCATGAACTCTGATAGGTGAGGAGACCACAGAATTTCAATGTTAGCTTTGTGCTACAGGAATCAGACTTGAACAGCTTATACTAAATAACCTCTGTTCTACTACCTACATAATCAAGACTGAATAACAAAGAGAAATCTTGCTACATGAAACTTCCTTTCCTATCATTTGACTGATAGCTTCTTACTCCTTGGGACAGGCCAACCTTTCATGTTGACAGCTATGGAGAAAACTGTCAACACACAGCCTTGTATCCAAGCTCTTTGACAGAGTATCCACAGTAGACTGAACTTTTCCTAGCAGTGCAGGAGACCACTGCTGCTATGCAAGGTTTATTTTTGAACTCTGGAATCTTATGTCCCAACCAGTAAAGCCCTGCACACAGGAACATCTGAATCAGCTGAACCAGTAAGGTTAGTTGGTGTCTCTTGGCCAAGGTATTGCTGTAAGGACTTCACTAGTGACGTTGAAGGAGCTGAACCATTGAATTCACAGAAGAAACTCTGTAAGGATTTTGGAAAATATTGCAAAGTCATTCACGTCCTATCAAAAAAAGAAAAAAAAAAAAAAGAGGACAATGGTCCATGTAACTTAATTTATATTCTCATGGTAAAGATTTAATAACACTATACTATACTGATCTGTGGTTATAAATTCAATGGACTTTACTTAGGTTTTTCACATAAGAGAGAGAATTAGGTGAAGTTTTAAAGGCCATGTGAATTGGATGGCAGCAGCTTATATTACTGTATAATGAATGCAGCCACTACCTTATAACTTCACCATACTTCTCTAAAGATGCTTCAACTGAATGCGTCATAGGAAACAAAATGTATTCCAAGCTAGACAGGAAAATACTTAAGGATCCTAGAAAAGAAACCTAATCCATCAAATCTCCTTCTTTGTAGCATTTTATTAAACATAAAGCTGTTTACAAAGTACTTAATCATACATATTATACAAAGTCATGGTGATTTAGAAGACACTGAGGAATGCTCAGCTAAGACAGTAACTCTCATTTGGCAAAAGTAATGGGAAATTCAAAATAGAATTTCTCAAATATTATTCCTTCAGACAGGCCACACTGTGAATTCTATATATTATATAAGCTAGCAGATATTCAAAAGCTGTATGGATTACAGAAGGGCAAACAGAAAGAGTGGACTTGTATTAGAGGGCAGATCAACAGCTTTTACCAGTTCTTACTGCTGCTGGTTAAATTGTGGCTCCAGCCAATTCTCTCCACTCCTCTGCTGTCTGATAAAATGGCTGTTTCTGTACAGACCAGATTTTCACTGATTGTGTTCACCACCCAGTATTTCTGACCAAGTTCAGTAGAATTACTCCTGCTCTCTCCCAGAGACCTTCACATAGTGGATTGGCCACCATACAGCTTTCATGCTGGAGAGGATCTCTAATACTAGGACAAAGAGACACAGGAAAACAAGCCATGAGAAAGTCAATTGTAGATATCTTCAGTTTACTGCGTGTCAGTAGATGTAAACACAAATTCATTAAACTGTTCTACCCTCTTTGCCTGTCCTCTCCATTCTGCTTCAGGCTGGGGTCCCATCTCCCTCCTATCTCATTAAAAAAAATTCTGTGTTTATCTGCCTTTATGAATCAGGGCACCTTTCCCAGAGGGTGGTGTTTTCCCAGGCTTGTTTACCTCTCTGAGAAATTTGCATTGAACTCTCACTCCAGTGATCTGGGAATATGATATGTAGAACAGTGTTGAAAAGAGAACTGTTTGGTGTGGAGGGAGTGTTGAGTTTTGTGAGGGTTTTGTTTGTTTGGGGTTTTGTTTGGGTTTTTTGTGTTTGTGTTGGTTTTTTTGTGTTTTTTGGGGTATTTTTTTGCATTTGCGTTTGCATTTGCATTTGCTGATATTCTAGCATACAACTCACTATAATAGTTTTTGAAGCTTCCAGGTTTCCAAGATCTCAATCTGAAAGAAGTTATCACTAATTAATATAGATAGTATAGAAACACTTAAAGGCTGAGGAGAATTAGATGAGAGTTCCTGTCTCACTACCTGTTACTATCTGCTCTTTTGTGAGGAAGCGAGTGATGCAGCCAGTCAGCTAAATCCATAGATGTACAAAGATGTAAAGCCTAGCAGAAGTCTGAAGTAAGAATATGAAGATATCATAATATCACAGGTATGATTTGTAAATCTTGGAGGAAAAATATAATATTGTTAATTTTTTCCACTGATTCTCTTAGATATATTTGCTCAGAACAAGTTCCAACTAAAATGTGAAATGGATGTCCAAATCTTGCCACAGTCTCAGAGAAAAGTACAGTCTGTCCTAATTTTCAGGGTTGTCCCATATAAACCACAGAAATTCATTAGGTGATGCCCTTTTAGCTTAAAAACGTCTGAGATACTTACCCGTTAGCCTCCCATGCATACTCAGAAGTGGAAAATGGATGTTTATCTCTCCCCAGTTCCTCTCATTTAATGGGTGAGTTGGATTGGTACTTGAACTCAGTTAAAAGTCCCCAGAGAAGACTCAAATGTTAATTGTGGCCAGGGCTAAAATTAACTACCTCTGATCCTATGGCAGCATAGAGTGCATAATTGCATAGTTGCTAGAATATCCACCAGGAAGTTCTCTAAGGAAGTGAGAGAACAGAAATTTATTTCTGTCTTATCCCAAGGGACTAAATTCGCATCTCCAGCACACCAGTGGCAAGGTACCAAGCAACAGGGTGGCTTGGAGACCACATGCCCTGGGATGTGCAGGAGGGAGTGACAAGGCTAGAAGAGGAGCAGATTGGAGATGTCCCTGCTGCAGCCCATCTTTGAAGCTGGACCCTCAGTTTGGAGGGGCCGGGCTAGGCTTCTACCCCCGACTCCCAGTGCCACTTGTGTTCACTAGACAGTGACAGTTTAATGTAACACCTACACATTTCAAGATTCAGCTGCATGGTACCTGTTCTGACCTGACCACTCTTTCAGCATCCAGCACAACAATTTTTCATCTCATCTTGGTAATATAGAAACAGGAGATGAAAAGGAAAAAAGCCTAAGTTATCTCCATCAAATTTAGTGGCAGAGTTCCAATTTAAGTGAGACCAGTAATCAAACTTAAATTATGAATGCAGATCCACAACATAAGTTAATGGCAAAAGTGAGATTAGAATAGTTAAACTGTTGGCAGTTAAACTTATACACAGAAAAAACACTCATACTTCTGATACAGAACTCCGCTTATGCAAAACTGTGATCAATAAAAATGTCATAGAAAAACTGGGACCATTACAGTAATATTTATAAAATGTAAGAAAAACCTCCTGAATTTGGTAGATGCCACATGCTTGAAATGTGGGCAGAATGCTTTGCAAAGTGATAAAGGTTTGATTAATCCTGAAACACCAATGTCATCAGAATTCATTTCTTTTGTTTTACCTATCATGTCTGACTGCCAGAATATTGTCTCACTAATGTAAGGTCTGTATGATATTTTTCGACTTTAGACTTCTCCTTACAGAGGGAGTAGCATAACTCTGATTTTTTATACTGTGTCACAGGTATCTTCTATGCTATGTAAGTGGCCAAAAAAAAAAAAAATAGAATCCTCTTACCTGCTTTTATATTTTCTCTTTAATATAAATATGAACAAGCCTACACTCAGCACTGAATTTCATAGAGACTATTTTTCAGATCTGGATTCAAGCACATAAAATGTTTAGTGACAGCGTGTAAATCCAAGGTTCTGTATCCCAGAACCTGCTGCAGAAGCATCCTCTGTAGAAGTCAGGTGACTGAGGTACTTGAGACAGTCACAAGAATGAACATCCTTGATCACAGGACAGAGCAAAAGTGATACTCTAGATGAAACTCTTTTGCAGGTAGGTCCTTGAAAGTCCAGGGAACATAAGTTTAGGTCCTCTGTTGATGCAGGACACTGTGCAGAAAATATATACCTGCAGTTGAAGTGAAGGTGCAGCATTCATGCTGGAACTAAGCTGTGAACACTGCAGTTGTCAGCACTGTGGCTAGAAAGTGGGGAGAGAGAGGTGGATGCACAAATCCTCATACACCCAGTCTAAATCTTGTTATTTAGTATAAAACAGATGAGTCAAAACCCAGGATACCTCTTTCCATATGACTGCCTAACCACCAGACTCTATAGCCAGGTTTGTATGGCTCACTGACTTGTGAAATTGCATGCTCCAGCTCCACAAGAAGGGTCTGTGAGCCCTTTGTGTGTCTTCTTGCTGCTCTGCCCTTCATCCCCTTTCAGTGTGTGGCTTGGGGGTTCACATTTCCCTGGGAGGGAGGTGGCAGATATGCATATGAATTCTTTCAGGGTGAGAAGCAAAATTAATTAAGTGCTTCCTTTGCAAATGCTATAATCCCCAGGCTTTTATGTAAAAAGGTCCTTGTCCAGTCAATAATTTTCGGAAGAAAGGCTGAATCTTGCTCAATTACTTAAGAGAATGGTTTCAGGTTTCCACTTCAGGGGAAGGGAGTCTCAAATAGACAGAAGGACTTTTTGGCAGACATTAATTGAGCACCTCAGTGCATCTCAGCTGGCTGCAATACATATATGTGGCTCACTTCTCTAATGACCCTGAGCAGGTTTCTGCACAGTATAAGGATCTGGGGTTCCATGTGAAGTATCTGTTTCCCCAGGCCTGTCAGGGGAAATTAACTGAAACTTTTGGAATTCATTCTACACTTTGGACACAAAACAGTTAAGAGCTTTGGTGCCTCATTTATAAATACCTGCTGACTTCCTCCAACAGAGATACTCTTTTAGAGTGTATCAAGCACAGCCATATATTTGAAAATATCAAACACTGATATATTAGAGAATAAAAACAGAGCTCAGATTATATATTTTATATATATATAATTATATTATATATATTCTATTTATATTCTATTCTATCATATCACATCATATCTTATCAATCATATCATATCACCATATCATATCATATTCATTGCAATTAACATGAAGTAGTTTGCCAAATTTTCATTTTGTGAGACATAGGGAGGGAGAAGATTAAGTCAGATAACATAAACTCTCAGTGCCATTTTCCATGTATTGTCCACCAGTTCAGAGGTTAATTCAAGGAAGCAGAATATGCCACAGACTCTGATTTATAGGTATAAAGGAATAGTTGTGATACGTTTGTGAACAGCTTATATTAAAAGCAGATAGCTTTAAATAATGCATAATACATAGTAATCTGCTTTTTGAATTAGAAAGCCAGAATCAACAATTTTCTCCTCTTTCAGCTGACTCTTTAAAGCCTTTCATCAAACCAGACAAACCAGTAAGAGACTCATGTTTTCCAAGTGACTTTGTTCTATTGACTTGAAATAAATTTTCTCAACAACACTTCTTCCCACTAAACTCAAGTTGTTGTTTGACGATATGGTAAATCCAGATTAGGAATTTTAGCACCACATTCTAAAAATGTCTTGGCTACAGAATAAAAAACACCCTCTAACATAGCCTGAACTCAATCTACTGCAAATTTGAACCCCGAAGTGGGGTTTCTTGTTATGCTGTCAGGTATTGTTTACCACTCCACTCTAACTTTGTGCCAGATCAGGTAGCATTTTCCAGCACCTGAAACTGCCAGAAAGTCCAGATAAAAGCACAATGTCAACATACTGTGTTTGTTGTGTGCTCTGGGTAATTCAGCATAGATGTGATTGTTTGCACATAACTAATGCATATCCTCTTTGTACTGCTGAGTCACTTGGTAAAGCAGTGGCTCTGTAAGAGTTATCATGGAAGCAAAATGTCATTTACCCACCAAGGGAATGGAAAGGAAATACAACAGAGTGTAAGCAAAACAGACATTAATTATAAAACCTACAGGAGCTTAAGGATAACAGCAACATCTTTTATGAATATGTGCACTCAGTGAGATTGCACTTAACATTCACCTGGTGCACACACTCATAGCCAGAGAAGGTCCAAGGAACAGATTTTGCCATGTGGGGATATCATGACCGCCTGACCCAGAGTGTCTGGTACTGGGCAAACCACACACTGACTCTGAGATCTTCTCAGAATAGCAGCCCAGGCACTTTCCCATGGGAGTTACCACTTGGAGGGCATCCTGTGAAATACCTCCATCATTTGCCCTTCTTGTTTGTGTATACGTGTGGTGAAAAGTCCTGCTTAACTAAATCTAAATTGGAAGAACATACCTTCTTCCTCTTTTTGAAAAAGGGAGTTGGATGGAAAAAATAATTTAAAAAAACCCCAGAACCACCTTTTCAGAATTATAAACCTTTAAATATTGACTGTATACTGGTAGAATAAATGTGGTTTCTCCTCATTCTTTGTAGCTGTCTTATTTTTAAATGCTTTGGATTCTTTGTCCATTTGTTAAGAAAATCCCCTTATTTTCTCATCAGGCTTCCCACTGTTGTAGGACATTATCTCATTTCCCTCATCTTTTTTGTCTTCTCTCTCTCCCAAATACATCCTAGAATGTTTCTTCCTATTAGAGAGGCCAGTGCATTACTCCAGCACCAGTTTTTAATGTGCACGACTTGGAAAGTGCTTTAGACTGGAACACTAACAGTTCTGTTCCCTTCTAGATGAAGAAAATCAAAGTGAGACAAACTTCAATGCCCTGCTGTTTTGGCTTCTGATCACTCTTGTATTCACAGAAAAAAAGAAAAAAGAAAAAAAAAACAACAAATCAAAACATCTACTAAAAGTTTCTTGTTGATAAACTGAGCAGAGAATATATATTGAAAGCATTACTGAAGCCAGTTGGAGTAACCCACTCAAAGAAAATAGATTTTTTTTCCAGTGTGCTGTATTCATTTGAGGTTAGTGGTTAAAACCAAAAGATTTATATCAGAGTTTCCACTTAATGAAAGTATTTGTGTGAATAATCTCTGTTTAGTTGCTGTTAGTAGGGATTTTAGAAGATAAATTTTCAACAAAGCAGTAGACTATTGTATTGAGACAATTATCAAAAGTTCATTAAATTAGGGGTGTTGATTGCAATACAACATAACTGTCATTCCTGATTTCTTATGCTTTTTCTATGCTGGAAGAGAAGAAGCTAATACATCTGCTGTTCCAAGAGCACAAATTGAGTCTAGTACTGGAAAATCCTGTACATGTAGAAAATAACTAACTATATAATCCTACCCCATGGTACAGGTGATAATGTACAGAAAATAAGAAAAGGGAGAAATCTTATGGTTCTTCTGTAATACGTTTATTGTGGTGTCGTTAGAGGAGGCCAGACTGAACACAGGAGAGAAAGATGAGGAATCATATAAACATCTCTTTGATATTCACAGGAATTACTCACATAATACCAGTGTCTGAGGTATTCAACCCTGACTGTCTGATGAAGTTACTGCCTCTACACTCCTGTCAGGACCACAGTGCTTCTTCTCTTGTGCTACCCAGGGAGTCATGCTGTTAACTTGGGGCTCTGCTAAAGCTGGTCCTGTTTAGGCCATTCTTTGCCCATACTGCCCTCAGTCAGATCCTTTTCTTTGTATCCTTCCCAGGTTCTTGCCTTGTCACAGCTCCAGCCTGTCACCTCTCCTTTCCCTTTGCTCTAAAGAAAAAAAATGCCAAGAGGCAATTTGTCTACAATGGCAATGAAGTATTTAATAGCAAGGGAAATTATGGATTTGATAAAGGTAACAATGTAAATAAATAAAATATTATTTGACAGGACACCACACAATGTTATGAACAGTAAACTAGAATGCTGTAAAGTCAACAGCGCACACAGCACAGGTTGGAAACCAGCAGCCCTTGAAATGCAACTATAAATATGGAGTAATTTCTGAGTAAAGTCCTACAGGGACAATCTTGGACCCTAATTTGCATATATATTTTAATTAACTAATTAAATGTGGAAAAATACCCAACTCAGATATCACTACAATTTGCTTTTGGCACTTTCGTGAGGGAAATGAAAAAATCCAAAAATGCTGCTTTGCTGGGATTATGTCATTTGCTTAGGTAATGAGATGACTTTTGTCATGATCAAAAATTAAGTCATGTACTTAATCAGGAAGACTAACCTACTGTTCTCCCAGGACTGGAGGAGGGGAACCAAGAGGAGGAGACTTCGACTGGACCTGAGCCCCTGGCAAGTTAGACTTCCGGAAGTGATGGTTTCAAAAAAAGGAAAATAGAGCTCATTGACATATAAACAGGGGGATAATGGTTTGAAATGGGAAGATTTCTCTGTGGTATACTGCAGTTGAATCAGACTTGAAGCAGTAATTAATATACAGCAAACGAGATGCCTTTGTTATGTATGAGGTCAGATGAACAGTCCCTTCTGGTCTTAAAATGTATTAATTTATGTATAGAGGAAAAAAAATACCCTCACAAAGCTTTATCCAACCTGAAAGAATCAGTGGAGTGTGCAAAGAATAGTAATTAATTTTCTAATTATTATTTTAACAAGAAAATTGCAAAGCAAATCTCAACAGCTCTTTAGATAAATCAAGGGTTTCCAAACTGGAAATACCAACATTTCAACTGTTTAAAGCTTTGCATTCCTGTCTTTTCCCTTTCCCCCTCCCTTTCACCAGCGAATGAACAATGCTCAGGGATTTCACTCCATTTCTAGTTCTCTTTCTCCCAACCCTTCCTCTCTCTATTATTCTCAGGAATTCCTCCTTTTTGAAAATATTACACAGCAGTTCCAGGAAGATTGAAGGTCTCCAGTATCCAGTCCCTGGCTGTTTCCCCGTAGCTCGCTCTGAGCAGCCCTGCCTCTCCCCAGCTGCCAAAACCCACACAAGGCAGCAGCCAGACACCCACAGCCCCACCACCACCTTCTCCCTCTCCTCTCCACCCTCTCTGCGGGTGGCTGGCAAGAGCTTAGCTTAGGAGCAACTCCTGCAACTCACTACCACCTGCACTTTTCCCCAAGGAAAAGGATCTGGAAGTTTTATGGGGCAATTCAAAGCGGCTACAGCATTTAGGAAAATCAAGGCGTCTGCATTTCTCTCCTTTTTCTTGTCTTCAATGAGGTGTTATATGGCAAATGCAAATGGCCTTGAAGAGAAGAAGCAAATGAGGAACCTTGCACATGTTCATAGAGTGAAATCCAGACTGCCTGACAAAAGGACCAACAAAAGTTAATGATTGCTACAAACTAGGACTTAATCACATACTCACAGGTTATTAAAAAAAAAAATCACAGTGTTGTCTTCAGACAATTTGCTAATACTCAGTATGTAAAGTTTTCATTAGAGTTGTCTGGCAAGAGAGTGGGGGAAATGCAGACTCTACCATTAGAGACATTTAGGTAGGTTTATCAACAGTTGGATTATGAATGTGTGAAAATATCGCTCCAATCCTTTCCAATTGCTACTTAATTGGTATTTAACAAAAAATCAAACATTTAAAAGAAGAAAAGGTATCACAGTAAGAGTTTTCTTAAACTAGCACAATCTGGCATTGAGGAATTTCGAAGGTATTTTATATGGATTTTTGTGGGTTTTAGCTGGGTGGCTAAAGTATACTACATTAATTTTGAGTCTGCACTTACAGACTGCAGCAGAGTGAAGAGTAAACAATTAGGTTTGTTTGCTCTCTGAATTGTGGTTCTCTTGGTCTTTCATTGATTTAAATGTATGTTGATCATATTTTATGCTTTGACAGCACCTGCCAATCCAAGATCTCAAATGTTTTATAGTAGTTAATTAGCAAAACCTACAGAATGTTTCTCCCTCTTTAAACCAGACACTATAATGCTGAAAATGCAAATACTTTATATGCACTAATGAAAAAATGCACGATAGTGAAAAAAAAAATCTTTTGTTGTGACAGGTGTTAGGAATCTTATTTTGTGTATAGAGGGGAAAAAAAAGGTAGAAAATTTGATAGTCACAGTCAGTTAGCAGAAATGCAAACATGTACAAACCACAACCACTCTAGCAGTAACCATGATTGGAATATGGATTTTGACAAGTGCTCAGTACCCAGTAATTCCTGTGCATCTTCAAGTAAATGCCCAAATAAAAACAACCAGAGCTGTAGTTCATACAAATAGCCATCTGCCAGTTCTTTACCTTCTAAACAAGTTTCCTCCCTGTCAGAGATTACAGGATGTGAAAGGCTTGCTTCTGCTGTGATGGTAATGGGGAAATGTGGTAAGGAGAGGCCGAGAGAGATCATGTGCTGCTCCGGGCAATGCTAATTTGGGGGCCATTCATTAGCACAGTAGCCTTCCCTGACATAAATCTACCCTGATCAGTTAACATTTGCTAATATGTAGTTTACTGCAACAAATTAGAATAAATTATACCAGCTAAATCACCTGTGAAGTTGCAGTTTACTCTTTGCAAGACTTGAGCTGCCTATTTGGTTCATTGGCTTGCTCATTGCCTTGCTCTTTGTGGGGCCCTGCACCACCAGCCCCAGATTCCAGACGACCTGGGCTGAGATTTGGAGTAGGTAGGTCAAGACTGATGTGTTAAGCCAAGACAGAACTGTTCAGAAGATCAAGATCTTTTGCAAATGGGTACAGTAAATTGTTGATGCATATGCTTCCATCAATACTGCTGACCACAGAATCTAGTTGAATAAGTATAAAAATTAAACAGTTGCTCCTTAACCTGTTCCTTTTCTTAGGATGAAGTCTGACATGGCAGACAACAAAAGGAAGGGGAAACTACTTTTTGCCATTGGCTGTGAATTCCCTTATACTACTAATGCATGTGATGCATGTGATGCATGTGAGCAGCTTTAAGAAGCTAAACAAGAAGAAATTTTTTTTCCCCTCCATGGGTTTAGCCTGCTGATGATCCAGAAAGCTGAACCCAGTTCATTCAAGAGTCAGACAATACAATCAAGTGAACAAAATCATCAATGACTATGAAAGAGGAAGTGTGCTTCTCCCCTTTTATAAGACCAGAAGGAACATAAATTGAGAGCTCTTTCTCTAAAAAAAAAATTCTACGGTCAAGGATCCTACATATAATTTAAATAGTTGGCAATCAGTATCATCCTTATGTTAATATCATTAATAGAATCTAGATGTAATATCACAAGATGGTTGAGGTTGGAAGTGACCTATGAGGGTCACTTGGTCCAACCCTTCTGCTCAAGCAGGGCTGCCTGGAGTTGGCTGTTCACAACTTCCCTGGGAAACTTCTGCTCTCACAGTAAAAAGTGCTGAAGTTCAGAGGGGTCCTTCTGAGTTTCAGTTCATGTCTGGTGCCTCTGGTCCTGTCCCTCAGCACCACTGAAAAGAGACAGACTCCTTCTTCTTTGCACCTTTCCTTCAGATATTTGTACGCATTAATGAGACACCCCCCTCCAGGCTGAACAGTCCCAGCTGTCTTGGCCTTTATCCATATGAGAGATTGCTTATCAAATTCTTTGAGAAGAACTGTATATATTCCTTCTCCTGTGAGATCAAGTGATTGAAGACAGGATGAAATGTGCATTAGGATCTATTATTTGGTTATATTGAACTGTCTCTCTTTATAATAATTTGAAATCTTGTGTATATGATCAATAGAATCTAAAGAGTGATTCATCCCATCTTAAAGTAACTGTCTAAAACAGGTGAGATGAACTATGCTCTATAATTCTCTACTTCAGTAAAGAAGGCATAATGCAGTTATTCACACTGAAGGAGAATAAACCTCTAAAAAAGAGTTTGCTACAACATAAACTAAAAATACAACTGATATGTTTACTCTGAACAGAAGATATGCAGGGGGTATTCTAATGTGCCAAATTAATACCATGGTGCCTAAAAATAGCATTCAAATTATCTTTAAAAAAATCCATTCTCAACAGCAGAAATCTTATGTCTGGAAGTTTCAATCATTAAAAACAGTCTCTGGCAAACAAAATTACTACAAATATGCTAATATTTTTTTCATGGGGAAATATTACATAAGTTGGCCTAGACCACAAAGGTTTTTATATTCACTGCTGTTTCTGGGGTAATTTATGAAGCAAGATAAGACACAGGCAATTGTCATTGCAAGGAAAATATTTAATGTATTGGATATTGATCACATAGCAATTTTACTAGGTGAAATTTACTGTAGAAATTCAGTTTTCATACACTACTGTATTCTTTTGTTTAATCAGTAGCCTCTGGTTTATCCAAAACTCTTTGCACATGAAAGTATGTACAGTGGGAAAAGGAGAAATTATGGATGAGCTTCAGAGGAGCTTTGACAGGATACAGATTCAGCTTCCTTTTAATCATCTGGATATCATCTGGACAATCATCTGCTTCTTCACAAAAGAAAACAAACACCAGACATTTTTGGCATGAGATTTAAGTTGGCTGGTATTAAACAGCAGCTGTAGATCAAGTCCCTCCATAGTAAACCCTCCACTACTCCCTCAATAGTGACACTAATTTAAAATATTTAGATTTCCACGTAGGTGAGATTGTGTACTTCTGGAGACACACTCATGCATTTACTTATAGAAAAGAGGGTGAGATGAAATTCGGTGTGTTCTATTACTTGAAGACTTTTTAACTGTGCCTGTCAGGAGTGGTTTAGCACTGTAATTAATGTTTCCATGAATTAAACACAGAAGTCTAGTACATACAGAGACAGTATTTAAGTAAAATATATGGTTGCTCTATCATCTGTTTAACAGATTTTGTCATTCCATATTTTATGATTATTTAGAATATCAGTGAATCTCTGATTGTTCGTTCTCTAAAATACCACTGTTGCATTACATGGGAAAGAAATGTAAATCTATAGTACTACAAAGAACAAGAGAGTCTTTTCAGTATTCTCCAGGTACTCAGAATATTTGACATAGAGTTAGGTGCAGATATATGCCTGGGCTAGCACCTCTACATATGCCTTATTGGTCCTGAAAATAATTCCAAACATTGAAAAAAGTTGAAACAATGCTCTATACATCCTATTTCACTTCAAAATGCTGCAAATAATATTTAAATTTTTTTCTGCCAGCTTACAAGAATATAAGCTAATAAGCAAGTAGATAAACATGCTTTACTGGAATATCTAAATTCAGATTTTCAAAATCTTAAGGGTCTGAAAGGAAAAGAAGTTATCAAGATCGTTCAGACACCCACTTTCATTATTGTCAATAAGGTCTTTGACAGGTGGGAAGAATTTAAAACTCCAGGTAATTCTGTACCTATTGTAATAAGAACTGCTAGATGTTGTGAAAACCCGTTTGATAAAGTAAATGATCTTTCAGTCCAGTTGATACTCAGTGCACACTAATCAGAAGGACAAAACTGGTTTGGTTTCCTCTTACTTCTTGTTCCATTATCTGTTGGCAAATTGGGTCTTGAAGAATTTGTGACTTCGATATTTCTCTGCCATTGGATCTGGAATAACTAGGAAACTCCATGAACTACAATATTTCACCCAAGTGAAGAAGGCTGCAATCAGACATGATCTGCAATCAGACAGCAGCTGAAAGCAAAAGGAATGAAGGGGAGCCCACATGCATCATCCAGAACAAAATGCACACACAGGATGTCTTAAGAGGTTCTATCATTCAGAAGCTAACCACAATGTTATTTTCTTGATAGAAGATAAGTTAAGAAGCATAGTAATGACATGCAGGAAGAGAGGGTCATGCTGACATCAGGAGATGGATTTTGGGAAAGACAAATGCAGAAGAAATATGGTAGATTACAGACTAGAAATTAAGATAGAAAACCACTACAGAATATAAGGAGAGGTTTCCTTTTTTTACCATTTCAACATTTTTTTCAATGGTTCAAGTCCTTTACTCTGGTTCACAATGCAGGTCCAGATAGTTTCAATGACAGAGCTGACTGTATCTCATCACAACTGTACTGCTCCTGAGATGAAGAATACAGGACTAGCTCCACAGACCATTCCTTAGGTTTATACCAAATAAAGGATGTTCAGAGATAAAGAATAAGCCTATTTTATTCAGGCCATTTTGGATGGAACTGCTATGCTTTGGAGTTTTTTTAAGATTTTCATTTTCAGAGAAAATGATGTGACATGTTACACTTCTTATTTCCAAAGCTGCTTTCCAAAAGTACACATGAATTCACACTAACCAGTTTT
This sequence comes from Cettia cetti, assembly GCA_013401135.1. Classification (NCBI taxonomy): domain Eukaryota; kingdom Metazoa; phylum Chordata; class Aves; order Passeriformes; family Sylviidae; genus Cettia; species Cettia cetti. The sequence continues at coordinate 6,436 of VZUI01026566.1, read as the reverse complement.
GCTACATACATTAAGCTCTTTTTTTTTTACTATTGAAGCCATTAACTATCTAAACCCACATAAATTGAGAAGCTATAAAAAGATTTACACATCATTTATTTTGAAACACAAACTTAATTGAACATATGTGTTTACCTAGAGAGGAGCCTGTAACCACACAATGTGGTGAGACTGCCATATAAATGGACTCGGCAAGTGAGTGATGAATTTGGTCTCCAATATTTCTAACCTCTGATTATATCAGTGAGGAAAATATACACTCTAGAGATACATAGTCAAGTGAACTTATTCCAGAAAAAAACAAGTAATGAAAACTGGAATATAACAGAGAAGTAGATGAAGTTTTAAGAAGAGAGAATAAAAATCACTTCTTTCCATCATTTTTCCCTTACATTCTTTATGATTGTGTATTCTAATTACTTTTCAAGGCCAATGGTTGACTCTCCACATTTTGATCAGGAGAAATGCAAAAAACTCTATGATTAAGTAAATCAGTTGGGTAGCTATTTACCTCTTTATCTACCAGTTCTACCACTGAACCTTCTACATCAAAATAATGCTGCTGACCAGTTTTCCTTAACCAGCCCATGGGGCAGTTTAGTATGTGTAGAACATTATTCACACTGCATGTGACTTAATCTTTATAGCAACAGTTTATAAACACAAGCCATTCTGTCATTACTCCAGAGGCAAAGAAACAAATTTTGCCCTAGAATGTATGGGCAACTCTTTTCCTCTTTGAAATGTGAAAAATCAACACAAACTTGCCCCTGAAAACCTGAAAGTAGGGTTTTCTCCACTGTACAGTGCTATTGTATGGATGTGATCACACATGCTGATGCTGGCACACTGTTATGCCCCATTCTGCTCACTGACTTTGGGGAAGGATTATTTGGTTCACTCTGGGCGGTACACAGGAGAAACAAAATTCTTAGGAGCTTCAATAACAAACGTTTACTTGCAAACTTTAGAACATTAAGGTAGAATAAGATACTAGACAAATTTTAAAATGTAGCCATTTTGGTTAGAACTGCAAAAAAATAAAAGTATAAAAATAACACTTCAGAAAAAGTTTAAGAGAAAAGGAGGAAAGAAAAAGAAAAGACAAGAGTAGAAAGGTCAGTAATCACCACCCATGGGTCCAGCAGCAAGGAGTGGGTGTTGCAATTCCTGATGCCTGCTGGTCAAAGCCATGGTCACAGTCTTGGTCTGTCGGGGTGGGGGAAGCCCACAGAACACAAAGTCCAATGGGTTAATATAAGTTCAGGTATGGGTTCATCCAGGAACCTCCCCTGGGGTGGGGGGTTTTACACTGTATGGGTATGTTCCCTGTATGAGAATGGAGGCTAATTTAAGTGATTTGAATAACTTGTTGAAGATGTTATATCAACTGTAACAAAGTTAGTCTTGTACATTCAGAGTGGAGATTTGAATAACACACAAACTAGATACTTCAGTCAAAAATCTGCTCTAAAACCCCTCTGGGATCGCTTCTGGATGAAAAAATAACCAATCTCAGACTTTTTATGGTGGAAATGTCTCTTCCACAATATACCTGAAGACTGTTGATGTTAGAATAATTGAGGTTTATATTCTGTTATGGTAGTAATAATAGATTATTTATTATAAATGGACCTGAAATTTATTACCATAAAAATAATTTAGAGAAAAGAAACTGGTTAAAATATTTTTAATTGGACTACATTAACATACCCTCTGTTCCTATAGCAACTGCAGTGGAGTGATCGAATTTGGGAAAATACCCAAATACTGAGGGTTTAACTACAACTGGTTTGCCAGATGTAGGTAGAATGAACACAGCAGAACTCTATTAAAAATTGCTCATAAACTGACTTGATTTAGCTACAAAGTGAGCCCCAAAAGGATATTTTCACAGTCATATATTAAAGAAAAAACTGTGGTTACACTCACACTACATGAGCAATTGTTTTGGATGCATAGAAAAAAACTGATATTTCAGAGATTCATTTTGGACTACCTCTGCTCTGATTCTATGGACTGAATACCCATGTCTTGGTTAAAACTGATAGTAGGTTCAAAATGATAGGAGATGATCATAGAGTATCTGACTTGGAAGTGATCCACAAAGATCACTGAGTCAAACTCCTGGCCCTACACAGCACAACCCTAATCCTTGATGACCTGATAGACAAAAATATGGAATGACTGCTCAATCTTCTAAACTTTATTTTCTTAGAAAAATGTAGAATAAAGCACCCAAAACATTACCAAAATCACCACAGAAGCCTCAAAAAAGTGTCTATTTAAAGTAAGAAACAAACAATTCTTTATAAGCTTTGTAATCTAACCTCAGGCTGCCTCACTCAGCATGTGAGAGCAATGGGACCCTGCAGATTTTTTAGCTGGAGCCACTAGCTGTTAAGCAAATATCTTTCTTTCAAACTATTCACTTCCCTTTTGGTTTTAAGTTACAAGGGCAAACAGAGCTAAAAGAACAAGCTGAAGAAAAGAGGCACTGAAATTCTGCAAAGGAACAAACCAGAAAAAGGCATTCTTTCATTTTCTCATATTCGCACAAATGGAAATCTGAAAAGTGAAATGCTAATGGTACTTTCAAAGTGTTGAGTATCTCGGGCAATTTAAATCCTTAATGCAGAAAGAAACGCATTTCCACGGAATTATTCTCTGCCAATATCAGAAATTCCTCTTTATTAAACAAGTTCAAGTAACAGCTCACTGTTTCCAAACTTAAAATGTGAACTGTTATGTTTTCCACAGAGCAAAAGAGACATATTTTCCTCTCTGGAACAAGTAATTTTATATTAAGTGAAACAACACAACTGGAAAAATACATATAATAATAATGATAATAATAATAACAACAACAACAACAACACCACTAATAATAATAATAATAATAATAATAATAATAATAGTAGTAGTAGTAGTAGTAGTAGTAGTAGTAGTAGTAGTAGTAGTAGTAGTAGTAGTAGTAAAGCTCCATCTGGAAACCACAGCTAACACCAGAGAGAGTAAAATCCTGGAAGCATATCTCACATGGAAAATGGAATTGTTACTGCTATATGTATACTTCTGTACACATATACTTCTGTAATGGCACTTCTGTTGCTTTCCTCTGGAACTAAAAAAGATGTTACTCCATGATTCAAAAGTTTCACTGTATTTGGTATTCCTGACTTTCTGTCAGAAACAGTTCATATTCTAGAATATTATAAAATATTTGTTATAAATACATCATTTATGTAAGAATAAATCAATATAGACCCATCTGGAAGTGATGACATTAACAAATATGACTGCTTTGAAATGAGGTGATTTCTTACTCTAAGAAAGTAATGATTTTTTTCAATCAAGGATCCAAATTTCCTTCCTCAAATTCCAATTCGAATTTATTCCTAGACAAAGGAACAAGCAAGGATAAAGAAATTCAAGACAGAGACAGACTGACTGAAAATGTCTTGGCTAGGATGGTACGATTCCATACAGGACGGTACATTTCCATTTGTGAAAGGCATAAGAAAGACAAGAAAAAATTGCCTATATTAAAAGTATGAAAACCAAAACTCCATTGTATCTTAATGTCATATCAAGAACTTAGAAAGCAGCAATGCATCCAGTGATGAGGTCACTGATAGATCTGATCCAGGATTTCTATATCTTTAGGATTTTTAGATGATTTTCAGAAGACATCATATAATTCCAGATCTTTGATGAGAGAGAAAAGGTTCCAAATGTACAGGGCAGCTAGAATTGCACTTTCTGGAGCAGTAGTTGCACTGCATGAAAGCCCAAGTTCATCTTCTCTGTAAAGGGATGAGTTACTGCGATGCATGGTCTCATCATCATTAACCATCATAAAGAAACCACCACAAGTAGCAATCCACCTTAATGAGATGCTACTGCAAGGATAAGGAACAACTCACAGCATTACTAATGACAGAGATATACATCAAAGCATGCCTTCTGGAGACAAGCATCCTTACAGTTCTATAAAGCAGAAAATATCTGCAAAATAAAATATTTTGTTTGTCTGTTGAGAATGCTGAGAATGGCAATGTTCATACTCCAGAGGTAGCCATATCTCAGAAGAAAACAACTCAGGAAATTAGTCCCTATTATGGGCAAAGCCATAAGATGGAGTTTTGTTTAAAAAGGCAGGATAAAGCAGTAGCTCCAGAGGATTTGGAAGCTGGCACAAAAGCTTGCATCACATGTTTGAATTAAGCTGAGGCCCATCACAAATAGAAATGCTAAATCAGTAGCATACAGAGATTTGTGAAAAATTATTCCTAGTCAAGGAGTCAACAGAACTATGAGATCTGTAATACATCTTTTAATTATTAAAAGTTACAGAAATTACAAGATAGCAGCAGATTATTTCTCCATTTTCTATTAAGTGCACTGAATGGAGGGCAAAACTAAGGTCATAGGCAAAGATGTCTGTATTGCTTATAAAGACTATCAGCTGGTTGCTTTGGATGTGTTGTGACCTAGCACCACTGTGACCAAGAGTTTCTTATTTCTTCTTTGCACTTCTCTATCATCATTTCTACTTGGGTGCACTGATTCTCACTTACAAATTCAGGCAGAGACTCTTTTGATCTTTGAAAGATGTATAACAAACCTGACTTGCTGAGACAGTAGGCCTCCATGCCACACAGCAGAACACTAATCAGTCATTGTCAATAGAGAACTTAAGCACAAATTATCATCTAATAGGTACTTTGTAAGCAAATGAAGACAGAGTTGCAAGACATCCTACAATGTAACATCAGTTACCAAGCATACAATGAAAGACCACAGAAAAGAATGCATCCAAGGACAATGTTTTTGTTTCAAACTAGAAGGAGAATGAATGACAGAACAAAAAAAAAAAAAAAAAAAAAAAACAACCCCCAATAAAATATAGGGGATGATAATGATCCAAAGCCCATGTACTCAGGTCAGCAGATCTGAGTACAGCCCTCAAGAAGTAATTTTAAGTATTTTTGATTAGGAATGCAAAACCTAAACTGCATTGGAACAAAGCACAGGGGCAACACATGGCAGATTGTGCCATGAAGAGTTTATCAGCGGCCTTGTCATATGCAGCTATGTCAGGTATATGCCAGGATCTGAATTTAACAAGAATCTCATTGGTCAGTGACACCCAGCGCTTCTGATTTTTCCACAAGATTTGCAAATATCACATAACAGCAAACAACATCTACAGGAATCCAGAGATTACATTAAATAGAACCTAAACAACCACATAGAGAGGACTAGTACAACCATGATGATGTAAAGGGAGAGGCTGGGTTACTGGAACATCTGTGAACATCTGTTAAAGTCTGGCTCCAACAGGTCAAGAGGGCTTTCACGGAGAATACGAAATAGTTACTAACGGAACATGTGCATACAACTCAAATCAAGGGATATGGCCTGGAACTAGTTCATTAGTTGCTTCCTAAGGTGTGAACAGACATTCCCTTACAACAAAGCTATTCATGAAGTACATGCTGAGCTCATACTATCTCATTGGAGAGAAGTTATAAACCATATGCAATGAAGACTGTTTATATTTTCTGAAAAAAGTATGAAGTTGTGCATTCTCCAAAACCATCATCTTGGAAACATCTCCAATCCAGACTTCTTGCTCTCCGTTACTGCTAAGAGAGGATTTTCCCTGGGTCTGTCAATAATCTACAAAACTACTCTGATGGTCATGTTGGGGGCAGCTAGTACTACTTCTTCAACCAGAGGTCCAAACAAGTAGTATGAAAGCATCCCTTATTAAGACATTATTATAGCTGTGTTAGAGTTTATGTTACATTGAAGCAGATTTACAGTAACCAAATGACAAAATCAGTGGAGTACTGACAGGTACAGGGAGATGGCTAAGAAAGTCACTACAAGTCTCTCAAATGTTGGCTGCAGATGTTTGTCTACAACTATACTCTTTAAGAATCTCTGAATCCTCACTTGGTGAATTAACTGCTTGCAAAATAAAGATGCATGTTGCTCCAGGCAGTATGAAATGTGCACTAGGGATCCCAGGCAGGAGTTTGGTAATAGTAGTCTTGGGATTAGGAATAATTTAAGGTATCTGACTGCTACTATGGTCCTAAGTCACTTATTCAACAATATCTGAAGACAATGGAAACTGAGTTTTCACTTACATGCTAGAATTCTGTGCTCAGGCTATCCTTCTGTGACTGAATGGAAGCTGAATTTACCAGGTTAATAATCTAGAAAATATATGTGGAACTCTGTCCTTGTCTATCTTAAAGCAGAAATAAACTCTTCATCTTTTTTTCTGAGTGACTTCATTCTATACATCACCTTTAAGTATGTTTCTTTTTCTTTTTCTTTTTCTTTTTTTCTTTTTCTTTTTCTTTTTCTTTTTCTTTTTCTTTTTCTTTTTCTTTTTCTTTTTCTTTTTCTTTTTCTTTTT
>VZUI01026556.1:0-13805 GCA_013401135.1 Cettia cetti | reverse complement strand
TAAAAATAAAAATAAAAATAAAAATAAAAATAAAAATAAAAATAAAAATAAAAATAAAAATAAAAATAAAAATAAAATTAAAAATTTTTTTTAAAAAATTAAAATTAAAATTAAATGAGGTTTGGCCACCACGATGCCCACGGCTTTGCCGGCGCCGATGTTGGTGCCCTTTGGGGGTTAAAAAAATGAAATTAAATTAAATTAAACTTGAATTTAAATTTAAATTTAAATTTAAAAATAAAAATAAAAATAAAAATAAAAATAAAAATAAAAATAAAAATAAAAATAAAAATAAAAATAAAAATAAAAATAAAAATAAAAATAAAAATAAAAATAATTTTTTTACCTGGTTTGTGTTTCTTAAAGTTCTATTTAAAGATAAAGGGAAGTGTGTATGTGTGTATGAGAGTATATGCATATAAAATACTTAACCTACTGATTTTTTTAAACATAGAATGTTTATATATACTTCATTCATTATTTTGCACATCCCAAAGCCACTAAAACAAATGTGACCCTCAGCTGAAAGCAACAAAATTGCATGTCCATCTATAAAACACTGTTTTGCTTGGGGCAATACATCTTGAGCAAGTGTATAGCAAATCTCAATGCATTTTAATATTAAAAATTTAAGCTTAGAGAATGGTCTTATCCGGTTCCCAGGCCCCTCTTGCAGCCCTTTGGGGAACATCTTTGTTAATGTATTGAAAATAAGTAATCAGAAGGGAAGTATGTATAGATAAAATAATATACATTACTAAATGGATAAAATATCTCCAAATATAGTTACGTCATATTTGATACATGTGCCTGACAGCAAAACAGCCTGTCACTGAAATGAAATCATATATATTTAATCCTGTCAGAGTTAGCCAAATCCTGCCTGACCAGTGCATCTTTCACTAAACTGCAAAATTCATAAGGAGGGGTGACTCCTATGTCAGTTTCCTCCTCCTGGCTCTTCTCCAGACCTGGGATACCATTCTCAAGGTAGTGAGTCGCCCTCTTCTCCCTATACATCTTAAATTTTGTTAAAATCGGTTACAAGTGGTGCTATGTAGCGCAGCCAGAGACTGAACATTCTGTGTCTGAAGGCATGGTGTTTGGTTGTTGTTCTTTTCCCTCAACACACAGGTTATGAATTGAAGATATGCTGTAGACACAACCTGTTGCAGCAGTGGGAGTGTACAATAGCAGCAGTTGTATCCAGAACTGTAATCCCGAATATCTAGAGGTCCCTAAGAACATTATTATGCACTAGAAGTTTCCAAGTCTTAGCTACTCAGAGCTATCAATCTTTATTTGACCTCCCTCTGATCATGCTCCAAGCAGATGAAAATTTGGTTGTGCTCCCATGCCTTGCCAAAGCTGTATAAATATGTAAATGTCATGCTGACCTAACCACACCTCCATGCCTTCTGGCCGGTTAGGAGACACTTTCATTTGCCAGGAAAGAAACCACGTACACACAGCTCTGTGCAGCATCTGGAGTTACTGTTATGTATAATTGCTGAATAACCAGAACTCTTCTCTCTTTTCAGATTTGCCCTCTGTTCTAGGTGACAGCTTGACTTGTTAGGTATTGCCTTTGTAAGGAACTGTTCAGCTTCTCTATATACTCAGCTCCCTTATTTGGCCCAGATAACACTACTGTATGCATAAAATCCTATTAAAACCACTTATGAACCTATCATTTCTTAAGATTCTTCCCTTAGTAGCTCACATTTTTAATTTTTTTCTTTTTAATAAAATAACTCTTCTGTTTGATTTACCAATACAAGAAGCTCCACAGTTCTGCAACTTTCACATTCCATCTTGAAACCCATAAGTTCTTCCATGGTACTGCATTTCAACATCGTTACTTTTCTAGATTCCTTCCTCCTTCCCACCATCATATTTGTACATTTTATGCCACACTTTTTCCTTGCCTGATTTGTGGAATGGCCTTGGGTGGATGCCACCTCCTTTGCTATTTTGTTCTCTTAAGTCAATATTGACGTTTGGTACACAGGGTCTTTGAGTCTTGGCCTGCCCAAGCCACATTGCCCTCCTTCCTAATATAGACTTGTAATATGTGCATGCTAAGATTTGATGTACCTGACACTTTTTGTCTAAAGGGAAAATAGAAGGATTAATTATTTTCCTCTCCTTCCCTATTTTTATAATGAAAAAACAGAAAAACAGCTGTTAATATATGGCATTTCACATATTTTAGACCAAACCCTGTTCACTTTATTCTCATTTGTATCTTAATTCACTTCTGACAGGTCTTTTCATGTTATTTGATGAGCAGGTTTTGAGCCCTGTCAGTCACTACTTGGATTATTAGGTTAAGAATAGAAACAAATAATTATATTGCTATAAAGGTGTCTCTGCAGGGTTTCTTTAAGAAGCAAATTTCCTGATTAAAGCAACTCCTGGCTTCTTTTATTTTTGAAAGGCTTTAAGCAATCTGAAATGTTGCTTTGATTCACTCATGATAAGCAAGTACAAGCAGAAACGCTGCAGTACAGAGCTGCTTTTTATACTGTGGCTTTTTACAAAGGTTTAAATTACTAAGCCTAAATGAGCTTCTTAGAAAAGGAAGAATGCTTCTTGCTTGTCACAGCAACTGTCTTTTCTTCCTGCAGTAGGCAGGACATTGACCTCTACCTGAATAGCCCGAGGTAAGAGGAGTAGCCACTGGAAATTATTTATAACCTGACCAGCTCATTTAGTTTCATCCTCTGAGGCCCTCAGAGTTGAACTGACACAGCAATAATGGCCAGCGAACTTTTGATCCAATTAATTGTTAATGAGAGGTTTGATTAGCAAATAAAGGGCCTATTAGGTTAGCTGATTGTCTTTCTTTTGCAATACCAGAGGTCAACATTTTCTTTTTTTTTTACCGAAAGAAAAGTACACTGTGTACTCTGTGGTTAAATTAATCACATGCTCACAGGTGTTGAGTAAAGTTGATTCAGGAAAATCAGCTTAGACATCTGTATGTAACCATGAGAATGCTACAGGTATTCCTCATTTTGTTTATGATTGTTTCTTCTTTGTTTTGATGTTAATTCAACTGCCTCCACCTTTATGTGCTTGCAAGATATTTCAGTAACCCAAACTTCTTGTCCTGCTTTTCTCCAGACTCACCTTACAATTGTCATTTATTTTAATTACATTGCCAGACTTGTCAGTCAGCTTCAAATTAATTAATTCTTCATATTTATTTAAAATCTCCCAGTGCATACATGCAAAAATCATTCCAGTGAGGTTCTAGTCCTGAAAATTTCCCTCTGAGTTATGACCTGCTTCTCTAAAATTACAGGGACTAAAGAGAAACACAAGATTAAAGATAAAACTGAACTAAAAATGACACCTATGTAAATTAACAGTATTTTGATCTCAGTGCAACCATGCTGGATTTATACTAGTACAAGTCTGTAAATCTGCCATTAACAAATCGATCCCTGTAGAGTAGTTTTTGTTATATGAACATTTATCTTCTTTCATATTATCAATAGTGCTTGCAAACAGAATGTTGCTCGCTGTCTCTTCCTTCTAGCCTTCATAAGGTAAAGAAAGCCCTAATTTGAAGAACATTTAAGTTTGTTGTCAAGCTTTCAGACGCTAAGGCTCTGGAGATGTGGTTGCCTCTTTTGCAGGGTGTGATTTTAGTCTTTAATTACATGACCACATTGTGTTTTTCTAAGATTCAACTGATGGGATGGATGGACGGATGGATGGATGGATGGATGGATGGATGGATGGATGGATGGATGGATGGATGGATGGATGGATGGATGGAACCAAAAGCATCAAATCCTGAGTGGTTTTTTTCACCTTTATTACTCAGTGAAGGCTCATGATATGTTATTGGGTGTTATCCAAACTTTGCCCACATGAGAGAAAAGGTAATTTTGTGAGGATGTATCCCAGTCATCGTTGTAGTAAAAAAGTACACAGCAAACACTATCAAAAGAAAAAAAGCAATGCAGAATAGTGAAGTTATTTCTCTTGTGGTTATTTGCTTTGTTTTGTTTTAATTTTTTTTTTTTGTTGAGTGGGTTTTGATTTTTTTTTCTTCTTTTATGGAAAAAGCCTATATGTAGAAACATTAATTTTATAGGTGTAGGCTGACTCTTCTCAGAGGCATGTTGCAATACCATCCAAACACTGATATAGGTTCATGAACTAGAGCTTCATTCTGGACTCTGCATTTTATAAACTCTACTGAAGTTTGTAGCTCTCTCCCAGTTAGTGGAACTCCTGAGTGGATGTACCAACTGGTCAACAAAAGGCAACAACAGGGAGATGTGAAAAAATTTTTGATGTTGATGGCAGCTTCAGCAGCTTGGTAGTCCTGGGCTACACTCATACTCTGATTTTGGCATGTCTGTTTGCATGCATATGGACTGGTTTCTCTGCATGGGCACACTGTTCTCTAGCTGCCTGCTAACAGAGCACAGCTCTTACCGATGTAAATATGAGCAGCCAGCAAATTTGCCAATCAGTGATCCATAAAATGAAGAGTACATAATGAGTAACCACCTGCAAAAAGTTTGGTTGGAATTACTAGACCAGCCTCATTAACAACCAGTATGACAAGAGGCAAGGTTTAATCCAAGGCTGCTTTAACCACAAAACTTCCTGTAATCCTCTCTGATCCAGTAATTGCTCTGTGTCACACAAAGTAGGAGTTAGGTAAAGTTCCTCGTGCATGGAGACCTTGACTTTGCATAGGTTCTGCTTTTGCCTGGCTTTTTTAGGTTCACATATTTCAGTCATAATTCCTAGATCTTTATAATGAATTAAGACTTAGATCTTATGTCTGTCATTAGCTGAACTAAAACCTTTTAGACCACTGCACAAGCTTCTCTCATGTCTGACTACAATCAACAGTACTGAGGTTTTGTCCTTTGCATAGAGACGTTCTCAGAGGTAAATGAGGTCCACAGTTTGCCGAGGGCTTTCACATAACTATTGCTGACCTTCAAGATGTACCTGAGGCCCTGGGAGCCCTGATTCTTTCCCAGCATCTGATGGGAATTTTTCTACTTCCCTGACCTAACCAGCCAGAGGTCTCCTGTCTCCAGATTTTTCAGACTTTTGCAAGACTTATCCTTTACTTCAGTGTCCTTCAGTGCAGTCCTAATCCTGCTTTTAGTTCTTAACTTCCCTTCATCCCCTTCTTTCTGCTTGATTGTTGTCTGTCTCTCTTGCTGGTCACCCTGATTGCTCTTCTTTAGCTATAAATAGGAAATATTCTTTACCTGAAATTATATGTGAAGCTTTACCCATGTGTGTACAGGCAAAACCATACAGGCATGTGTGCAGCTGTAGACATGCACCCCAGAGTTCAGGATTCTTGAAGCCGTAAGTAACTGAATGCAGCCTTTAATGAAAAGTAGGATAATGTTATTAGCTTGATGTAGAATAGATACATATTTTTCAGGGACATAAAATTCTGGTTTTATGCATTCTGCATAATATCTCCCTTTGCACATGCCAACAGTGAGTAAAAAAGGCAGGCCAATGGGCACAACCAGAAAAGTGGGCTTGCAGTTCAGATGGTAATTAAAAAGAAAATTGCAGAAACTAATTTTGTTTCCAGGGAAACTAATGGCAAAATCACCACCTGATTTGACTGGATAAGGAAATGCTCTGTAAAAATTACTTACCACATATAAAGATAGATAATGAAGACATATGTACTAAAAAGCATAATATGATAATGGAAATCCATTAGTAGTTGTGCAACAATGCAGGTATGGATAATTGAAAATATCTAATTAAGTCTGAAAGATGCATTTCAAGATGAGCTGTCAGTTGAAATGGAGAATCCAAGAAACTGAGAAAGGAAGTCAGTTTAAAATCGCAAGCTCTGAATAATTGTAAATTCTCATTGCTTGAGATATGACACGGCCATCAGAGCTTATGAGGAGATCAGTGGGATAAAAGAGACTATGCAAAGCAGACACAGTTATTGTGCTGTGTTTGGACCACCTTCATCTCAAACCATATCAGACTGCTTTAAGGAATGATTGGTAAGTAGGTTTGTATAGCTAAAACCAGAAGCCTGGAGGGCCCTGGAATCCGAAACCCTCATGAAGTCACATTACTGACAGAGCATATGCTGACAGCCTTCTGACGAAATCTCTATCTCAGACTTCCCATATGAATTTCTGTGCTTCAGACCTCATTTAATTTCACTTCAAGTTGAGTCTCTTTTGGACACCTGTCACTTTTTTTTGCCCACTGCTCTTTAAACTGCTAAATAAACATCTGGTATTATAGAAAGCTAGTATGAAGAAAGAATAAAAATAATTTTAAAAAGAGAAGAAAACCACTATAAAAAAATTATTTTGTTAACAGCATAAGCAAAAACTGAATGACAAAAAAAGTGTATGTCGGCACTAAAAAAGAGGCTTAGTTAGCTCTCTACATTTTGATTGACATAATTCCTGTTATTTGTTTGTGGCTGTATATTGTACAGACAGAAATCATTAGCACTTTTTTGTCCCCCACAGAATAGTTTTATTCTTCTTCAAATCAAAGTGAGCAGTGTTTTTAACTTTCTATTTCAGACTTTGTGAAAATTTTCATTACAAGCAAATGGATCATTAAATTCCATATTCACTTCACAGGTCAGTTTAACAGCCTCATTGCATGTGGTATCATTATATTTTTTAAAACATTATAACTTAGAAAAAAATAACATAGAAGTAAGTGTTATATATTCTGTTTAAATTACTGGTTTGTTATTAAAATTTGTTTGGGATTTCCCTAGCCATCTTATAAAGTGATACAATCTCATAATTAAAATATCTAATTTATTTCCTTGTGTTCCCAATGTCGTTGAAATTGGTTAATGCTACTCTACATGCCGAAGCTCTAAAACATTCCAAAGAAACAAAATAGTTTGTCTGATTTTATTTTCAATTATCATTATGTTAATAGAAAAAAAACATTTAACCTCAGATCAGAGAATTCTCCCATTACAAAACAAAATCAGTGGGTAAGTGCAAGGGTATTTTATAGAAATCATAGGGGAAAAAAAAAAAAGAAAATATTTTCATTTATATAAAGAATAAAACCTGATAATGAATGATTTATGTTTGGACCAGTTCCAGTAACTACTCAATCCATGGGAGAGTTTCCAGCCTATTGAGAGAATGAAATGAGAGGGTTTATGAAGGGAAATGAAAGATATGCTGTGTTATTTATGAGAAAAAAACCAGGATGCAAGGACCAGTACACATTTCAAGTAGGCATCGTAGTGTACAGGGTGTGCACACAACACAATGTTTTTCCTCAGTCTTTCCAAAGCCACAGATAAGCAGATTCATAGACAGTTGGAGACTTGATTACACCAATGATGGTGTGAAAATGATATGTTTTGGCTGTTATCATGTATGGCTGAATATGAGCTATAACTATATAGACTCCAGGCTGATACACAGTGGTGTGTTTAGAATCTCAGCAACTTCATAGAAGGTGATTCTTTGGACTCTCTATGGATAAAATACATTCCCTGTGATCTAACATAATAAAGCACTCTTGACTCATTACTCTCTGAGATTTTTAGAATGTTGTGAACTATATGGAGGATATTCACAAAGGCTAATTCCCATACTCCCTCAGTGAATGCAAGGAAGCATCCCTGAAGGAACCATCAGTTAGGTCCTAAGTTTAGATGTGCAAAAACACACTTTCTTGAAAAAAATCTGTATCTACTTAGATTGGAAAGTTTCCTTATGAAGAAAGACCCCACAGGGCTAATGTGCATCCTTGTGGATGACCCCCAAACACTGCACAAAAATACCATCTAACAAACAAAAATTATTCCCAATGCTTTCAAGTTTTATTCTTCATATTCATAAAAAATGTTTTAGATATTAAAATTTTGTGTTGATCATCCAGCCCATTCTTATGAAATTTAGTTCTATGGACACGCTGACAAACCCAGACACTTTTAAAACACAAAGATGCAACACACCTGAGAAATGAATAAGCATATTTTCATCTTTTTATGTTATCTTTTGATGCTACAACATGAAGTTTTGTATCCTGGAAAATTCTACTGCTCTTCAATTTACTGAATATGCACTTGATATTTCTCTCCTGATGTGAGAAGAGATCCATATTCATATTTACTTTGCTCTAAATTAGCTACTCGCTTATTGACCCTAAATAGTTATCATCTCAGCTGGAAATATATTAGAGTTCTAGTTGCCAAACAAATATTCAGCAAAAGATGAATAAAAGCATATGGGGAGGAAAAACCCACAAAGTTTTCACTGCCAATATAATGGAAGGCATTCTGGCTGACAGCCATCTGCACCCGCTGAACAGAGGGATCCTGGGATGACATTGATCGATTTAACAGTAGGAAGGTATTAATGATATTCAGCACTGATGGCTGAGCCACTTCACACTCATTTGCATTTCCATTCATCATCTCAGCATTTATCATTATGAGGCGAATGCCAGAACTAATTAAAGTCTGGGCTAACAGGGTGACATGGGAGTCCAGCCGCTACTTATACTGAGGAAATATGGGAAACTTTCCAGCAGGAAGTAGACCAACCTTACACCAAACCCAATTAACTTAATTCCTAACTAAGCCATTTGAGGGTCCTTCATCTGAATAAACTAAAAAGCTGGGATTGAAGTTGCACCATGTCTTTTTCTCCTTGTGCTGTAGTGGTTTCATGACTCAATAACACTGTCTGATGTAGACATCTGGGAGATGTCCTTAACGTGATTCCACTCCTCCTCAGTGAGCCCCTCCCAATTTTGTCATAGGAAGCAGAAATACAATTTCAGATTCAGCAATAAAAACTAAGTTTTAAACCTAAATTCTAATGTAATTTCATCCTGAAAAGACTTTAAAAGTATTGTGAATATCCCAGTAAAAAAAGACACTTAAAAGCTGGAATACAGAAATCTATTGTTTATGTTTCGAGTAAATTACCTCTTCAAAGAGAAATAAAAATTATTTTTATTTGTTTTCTAGCAGAAAAATTTGAAACATTTCCTCTCTGCAGGTGAAGACTTTCTTGGCATATTCCCACAAACTGTCCTATTTTCTGCATTGAGGCAACATGTGAGTAAAGTGACCAGCACATGTCTTGGAAAGTTTTGGTTTCAAGAATCTCCTTGCTGAGAGCTGGGAAGAGTCATAAGGATATATTTTATCAAATGCCACTTTGGTCAGGTCTCTAACATCTTTAGGTTCCCTTGAAATTTCCAAATAGAAAGAACAAATGTGATAGGAGAAAGGTGCAGTAGCACAGAAAACTATAGAAAATCTTTGCAGGTAAATTATTGTTTTTAAATGTTCAATTTTTTTCCCAAATATACATAGAAAAGTAATAATTTCAAACATGGATTTTAGTAAACATTATCTATACTAATGGTCCTATATGCTGTTTTATATTTCAAAGCAATATTTTATTTTTCTTTCTATGAGCATAGAGACATTTGATCTAGGCTCTGAGTGACATGGTATTATTTCTCTATTAATAAAATAAATACATACTACCAAGTCAAATGCCTAGTTCTCATGTCCACAATGAAAACTCCTCAGTTTTCTAAGACACACTAGAAGAAAACTTGGCTTTTATTCTCATTTGCAAAAAAAAAAAAAAAAAAAAAAAGGTTTTAAAAGAGATGCAACATCTTTATCTGTCTAGTGATAAGATGCATACATATCCACATATACAAGAAAAGGCCATGCTTCTGTGGGAAAGGGTCTCCAATGATGCCTCACAACTGTTGAGATATTCCTATATTAAAATCAAAATTTCATAAACTCTTTTGAAATTTAATGAGAAAATTAGTGAGCCTGTAGTCTTGGTGAATCTTGAGAAATCTCCTTCTAAGACAAAACAGCATTTGGTCATACCAAGTTTTTAGTGATTTCATTGTATAGGTTCTGGAATGCTTAAAAGCATCTGGATTGTTTAAAAGCCAGACAAGCATGGATGAATGACTCAAGCTCTTTTTATCAGGCATTAATTAAAAATATAAGCATTTTATGCAAGCAGAATGAAGATATGCAGGAGATAATTTTCTTTTCAGGCTAGCCAATTTTAATTTAGTCCTCCCTTGTGGTAACAACTTTGTCCTCTTCCTGACATACATTTCTGAACCATTCACTTGGCCAGGCATTGTGTAGCCTGTAAAAAAGATCAATGAACAACGAAGGGTTAGATTGTATTGACTTAATGTTGATTAGTTTACACTGAGTTGTCGGCTGCAAAAGATGTCAGAGCTTTTGTAGTTCATTAGCTCCCATCAATTTAACACTGGCTTAAATTAGTACATGAGGCTCTTCTTTTCTGTAATGTAATTTCTACTTGCATTTCATGCTTAGTTTTCCTGTCTGTACTTTCATGTGATGGCTGTTGCAACATTTTTTCTCCATGAGAGAAAAGGATAAGAGAGAGCCGAAAAAAATCTGCATGATTGCCAGGTGAGCTCTTGCTCATTTCACCTCAGGAAGTTATCCCACTTGCTATGATCAGTAAGATCTCTGACACCAGTTGTATCAGAAGTGTTATTCACCTGCAACATGTCTTGTAATCATGCTGGGAAATGACATCTCATAATTTAAAAACATATGACTTTACTAAATGATACCCTTACTGTCACAAATTCAGTTGTAGCTTTTGGAACTTATGATCATGGACATAAACAAATCTGGATTCCATAAAATATTTGCTATTATCAAAAAAAGTGTCAGAAATTTGGTCCTGAAACAGCTGTAATGGATAGAACTAATAATATAATTTTGTTATCTTCGAGGTGAGAGAAAGAGCACAGATTTGGAATCATGGAATGGCTGGGGTGGGAAGGGGCCTCTGGAGACCATCTGATCCAACCTCCATGCTCAAGCACGCCCACCTACAGCTAGTTGTCCAGGACCACGTACAGGAAGATTTTGAGTATCTCTAAGGATGGAGATTCCACAACTTTTGTGACTCCACAACCTCTGTGAGCGACCTGCACCAGTACTCAGTCACCCTCAGTGCAAAAAACTTTTTCCTTGTGTTAAGGAACAAACAAGAAAGAACAAGAACAGGTTGTGATACTTATTTTTGTCAAGCATATGGATTTTTTAACATGCTGGCCAACTGTCCAGCTGTGCTCTGTGGCAGACTCCTTCCACCACCATTACCACAGACTCTGAAATATGTTAGAAAAGGATGGAGATTGTTGCCAGAAATACAAAAAGTGTACTGCACAAAACTAGTTTTAGCACAATTGATCCAAATTGGCAAAGGAATGACTGCTAAAAAAGAGGTTGTCAGAAGAAAAATAAGGCAAAGATTGAAGTTTGCACTTGAAAGTAAAACTATTTATAAGAGATTTCAAATTTTATATATGCGAGGTTTAATTCGTAACTTCAGTGTCATTAATTATCAGTTTGCAGAAAATAATTTTAGTTTTCTTGGAAAACCTTTGACAAAATGTTGTTGACACCTTTTATTTGGGGTTCTATGGAATATTTTGATTTTAAAACAATTTAATTTCACTATTAAAACAAATGTCAATATTTTATTTCTTCTAAAATATCCAAATCTTAACATAAAATGATAAAAGTAAGACTCCTTATGTTACTTGATCTCTGCTGATTTTGAGAATAATTCTCAAAACCAGTATTCTTTCAATATCTCCATTATCTACAGTAAATTTTGACTTTTGGGAAGCCTTAGTGTTGCTAAGAAAAGAGATACCATAGAAATACAGAATTGCAGTTCTAGCTATTGAATCTACACAGAGAGTATCATCATGTGTTCTCTCTTTGGAAAGGTTTTTGGGTTTTTTAAATCAAAATTCTAAAAAGAAAGCCATGAAGAAAATGTATTACCATTTGAATAATAACCTTCTCGTGTAGAAAAGGAAAAATACATAAAAATCTGGAGTGATGGTAATGATGTCTCTTAAACCTTCTTTTCCACTACAGCAATTTCAGCTACTCAAGAAACTTCCCAATTTCTTGATGTAGGAAAAGTCTTACTCTGTGCACTTGCATCATCTCATTATCATTCTTCTTGCTCTCCTCAACTCTGTTCTTCTGACTGCTAAGCTCATGTTCCTTACATGATAAAACTGCATGTACTTGTAGTGTAGGGTTAAAATTATTTCTTATTATTACCCAGACAGGCAAAAAGACACCAAACACAGAAAAAAACCCCATAATGTCATCTAGAAGCCACCTTGATTTTAACTTCTTTGCTCAGTGATATGAATCAAGTAAGATAACACTACATGAATTCTAGTCATCCTGAGAATGATGGATAATAGTTATATTGATATATTATATTATATAAATGATCCTTAATCTGCTCCTGCTTGTACATGAAAAGTTGATGAAGAACTATAATTTTAACATTTAAATTAAATTTGAAAAGAAAAGGAAAAAAACCAAAAAACAGGATATCAGGGATATATTCAAAAGTTGGTTACAGCTTTTGAAATTAGGATTAAACTTTAAAGAAAGTAGGGGTTTTGTTTTCTTTTAACAGAAAGGACTACTGTTAATTCCAGTTTAATATGAGCTTTACTAGGCAGCAAACATGCAGTTTTTTTGGTGATTCATATTTCTTGTAAAGCACCTTGCAAGGTTCCACCTTTTAAAGTCCAACAAGCATCTGATACAACCAGAATAAAACTGGTGGTCAGTCTGATATTAGCTATACTTATGGCTAATATATCAGTTAATCTCAAAATAAGCCTACAGTGTCTTGACTCCTAGAAAAACATAGTCACTATGTTAGTGAATTTATTATGAGGTTTTTAAGCAATTATTTAAATGCCTAAATCCTGGGTTGATTTTTTTTTAACTCATTTAATTGTTACATGCTCCTATAGGAAATGAAGATATAGATAAACACATTATTTTAAAGGATACAATAAAACTCAAAAAATCATATGACATATAATACTGGTTTCATTTATTTATTTTAATTTAAATCCTTAACCAATTAATTATAATAAAAAATATTTTATTAAAGGAAGCTTTTATAGAACACAATCTAAATAAGCCTTTTAAATATCTTCTAAAATTAAGCTCATAGGACAAAGAGAGAGAGAAAGTTACAGGCTTTGTTAGGGTAGTTATGAAAATAATCAAATACACTAACATGCCTGAGCTCCTCTTCTTTAAACCACAGAGATAATTCATGAAGTAAATTTTTGTATGTGTTTTCAAGATCTGGCCATTTAAAAGGTTTCCATGGAGAAGTAATCAGAATTGTTCTGTATGATGATATTTATTATTCATGGTCCTACTCTAGCAGTAAAATAGCTAATAAAATAACCTCAGAGAAAGAAATACTGGAGCAGGCATTCTGTGAATCTCTTGTAATGGATAAGAAGTTCAGATTCACTTGTGAAAGATTCTATTCCTCATGGTGTTCATGGTTAAGCATTTACAGGAGCACACAATAAAGATTTTTTTAAATCTCATTTTCATGATCTTTTATAGCAAATATTCACCATAACATAAACATGAAATGTTTTCCTTCTGGAAAAAGGAAATATATTCAAGTCCCTGTAAAAGTAAGCATAACAATCATTATCAGTGTAAAACCAAACTAGCCAGTTTGTCTGGTAAGTGGCACATCTCAAGGCATGAAGCTGAAAATACTTCTGTGAGATACTGCATTCAAGTATTTGTGCAGTCACTAATTGTAGAAAGATGAGGTAATAAAAACAAAGAAGTCTATACCCTGGATAAAAGAAAAAGAAAAAGAAAAAGAAAAAGAAAAAGAAAAAGAAAAAGAAAAAGAAAAAGAAAAAGAAAAAGAAAA
>VZUI01026555.1:0-27133 GCA_013401135.1 Cettia cetti | reverse complement strand
AAAAAAATCTATCTATCTATCTATCTATCTATCTATCTATCTATCTATCTATCTATCTATCTATCTATCTATCTATCATATTTCCATCTCCAAATATCAAAATAATTTCAAGCCTGGGCATCATGTCATTGATTTATTAGTCTTTAAGACTGTGTAGCTTAGGTTGTGTTGAGTATCAGTTTTCATAAAAAAAAAAAAAAAAAAAGAATAAAACAGAAGAATAAAAAATGTATAAAAAGGGGGGAAAAGCCAATTTCTCTTGAATTTCACTTTGAAAAAAGCCAATTTCTCCCTCCTGCCATGAACATTTGCTTTCACTGCAGCACATTTCCAACAATTTAATAAAGGCAACCCTTCCTTTCCTGTCCCTGATCCACACAAAACTGACTGTGGGGAGCTGCCTCCTGGAGCTGGGAATAACCTGGGCACAGATCCATGAACTCTGCTCCTCTCCTCCTGCCAGGGTGACCCCTGGCCAGTTTGTCACCTCCACAAGGTCAGGAATTTCCCAGAAAACCTCGCTGTGTCTCTGCACATTCTCCAGCTCACCCTCACCTTTTGTGAGCTCTCAATAAAGCTTTCCCCACCCCCAGTTTGTGTTTAATTTAGAAACAATGTGTTGGGCTGAAAGCAGAAGAAGAAATTAAAAAAAAGGAAAACAGGTTTTGAGTTTGACAAGTCCAATGGGTGAAATTGGGCTCTCGGCTACGATAGGATATAGAATTTAAAATTTTCAAAAAGATGCATTTTAGTCATGTTCATCCAAACAGAGCCACCAGAGACTCGGACAGGAAATATTGCTGCTGGCTGGATAAAACAAAAAGATAACAGCTGTTTTTCAGAAGGGCTCTTTTTCCCCATTAAAATGCTGTTTCATTTTCAGTGCCATGAATTCAAAAATGCTGTTTCTTTATCCTAATGAACATATGACTGCTAAAATTACAGAGCTCAGTTACACTTCAAGAGCAATTCAAATTTTTAATCTAAGGTATTTTCTTAGTCAGAGTTCAAGAGAGTAATGAAAATTTGAAAAAACAACACAATGAATATTTAAAACTGCTGCATCTTGTTAACCACACATCTGTTTATAACACCTCTCCAAGATACTTTTGTGAAATTAAAAGTTCGATTTGAAAATAATTCTTCATTCTTGGGGTTTAAATCCGAGAATTCAGAAATTCTTTCAATTGTGTTTCTTATCTTAAAAAATCCTTTCTGCAGATTAAATATTTCAGATTTCTCATGGCATGTGAGAAAGAAAATACAACATTTTCCTGCTTATAATTATGAGCTACCTGGTTTAAAGGCTATTTTTCCTATATTACTTCAATAAACTGTGGACATAAAACCCATCAGGAAACATTATAGAAAAATTTGCAACTACTCTTTTGGGTTTGGGAAGCTTTACACCCATTTTCCTTTCCCTTATGTTCAAGCACTGTGAAAAACACAACAAAGATCCAAAGTCTCCTCGACTTTCCTTACAAATCTCTGGGATATTCCAGGGAGCTGCTGGAGAATGATGGTTAACAGTGGAATTCATCTCATTTTGTAGCAGCCTGATTCCTTATTCCACGTGTAGGGGATTTTGTAGGAACAACACAGCTCTCTGACAGATTTAGGCCTGCAGGTTTCACAACATAAAATTCAGGAGAGGTGGGACTGTCCAGCCTGGAGAGGAGAAGCTTTGGGGTGAGCTAATTGTGAGCTTCCAGTGCCTGGAGGAGAGGAGAGGAAAAATGGAGAGAGACAATTGACAGGGGGTGGAGTGATGGGACAAGGATAGGGTTACATGGGATAATGGGCAGGAATTCCTCCCTGTGAGGGTGTGAGGCCCTGGCACAGGTGCCCAGAGCAGCTGGGGCTGCCCCTGGATCCCTGGCAGTGCCCAAGGCCAGGCTGGACAGGGTTTGGAGCAGCCTGGGACAGTGGGAGGTGTCCCTGCCATGGCAGGGGGTGTGAATGAGACAATCTTTAAGGGCCCTTCCAACCCAAACCATTCTGGGATTCTGTGATGATGAAACCCAAGGGGGCACATGCAGAGCAGGTATTTCCCCAGCCTGGTGGTACAGCCCAAGGCATGAACATCTGTGGGTAAAATCCAGGGTAAAAACAAATAATTCTGAAGAATTCTGGAGGCAACGGTGCCAGATGATGACTGCTGGATGCCCTGGGAAGTAAAAAGGAATTGAGTTCTTAGGTGATGGTTTCTAATGGACATAAGTGGAGGTGGCTTTTGGAGGTGGCAAATGAAGAAGGACAAGGGCAGGGAACTGCTGCTGGTTCTGAGGGAGGAGATCCAGGCTGAGCAATGTCAGGCAGCTGCTGCTCAGAGGATATTTGGGGAATGAAGATGAACAACGTCAGAGGAAATCTCCTAAGGAAATGTAAGTCAAACAAAGATATATAATAGCAGAGGATTATTGCAGGGACTATAGAGGGGAATGAAGACAAATAAAGTCAGGCACTTGCTGAGCAGATATTAGACAAACAAAACTGAGTACAGTGAGATAAGAAAGATCTACAGCACAAACTGTCTACAAAAGATTCTTTTAAGTTAGGTCAAGGAAGAACAATGAATCCTCTTTCCCTACAAACAGTTCTTTCCTTCCTCTCTGTCCTAATTCCCACACAGATTTCATTTCATTCCTAAATCCACTAGTTTTTATGTTTTTCATTTTCACTTGCTCCATTGCCCTCAGATGTTTACATAATGTCCTATTTGGCCAGAAAAGACCAAAAATTTGGGACTGGATCCTTTTCCCTCTATAGCAGCACCGCTTGATTTAAGCCATGATGGAACAAAATCAGAAGGATGTGACTGAGGATGAGATTTGGCACAACTTGCTTTGTACAGAAGTAATGAACAACAGGAGACACATGAAGGACAAGAAATGCCAAGCAATGATATCTGCTGAGAGGAAAACGAGGGAAGCTAATTACTATAATTACAGAAGACTCCAAAACTGGAATTGTGTGGCCCAGCACTGAGACTGGATTCACAATCCCTTCTGATTATTGATGTACTTGTGTGAAAATTGTGGGTTTTCAAGGGTAAAAATGGGGGGGAAAAAAGGAAAAATTCTGGTGTTCTTGAGGGGAAAAAAGGAGTTAGTCATTAGTGGTTGTCAGGTCCTCTCCACTGCCATTTTTTTAACCAAAAGCTAGCACAATCACAGCTCCAAAGAGAGAGAGAAGCAAAGCTTTAATTGTGTCCCAATTAAAAAGAACCATCCCCTAGACGAGGCTGACTTTGAGTTTCTCATTGTTACACCACTTATCTCTTGAGGACTTTTCCCTTTCTTCCTCACCACGGCTGAAGCCTATGCAAGATGAACTTCTGAACTTCTGTTTCATAAAAAATAAAAAGCTTAAGATATTCTCAGCTTCACTGCAGGGAAGACAAGATATTTGTCTCTGTGCAACATGACCTACCCCGAGTGAGATTTCACAATGTTTCTGCCGTGAACAAAGCACAGAAAGTAAAAGAAAGCGAGACAGGTTCAGGATTCAGTGAGGCTGAAATAAGATGGATGAAAATTGATTAAAACCAAAATGTATTTTTGAGTTACTTTCAATGTAAACACCAATTAAAAAGAGTTTGCAGTTGGAGCACCAAAGGTTATTCTGTCCGTTTTCTCATCTTCCTGTCCCGATGAATTGTACAAAACAAAATAAAACTCTACTCCCCCAACTCAATGACATCAAAATTTGACCTTCAGAGAGCTGGGAGATGCAGTAAATGTTTAGAAAAATGGTTAAGTGTGCATAGATAAGAAATATTCATTGTGTAAATGTGAGGGATCTGCTGCCACCAAACTCCAACTACCAACCCCAGGAGGGAAACCATCCCGGGAAAAAATGCTTCCAGTGCCAGAAAAAGCTGCTAGGTTCCCTCAGTGCAGCTGTTATCACCTCTGTACGAGTTTATCATGAGACTAAAATCCACATAATTGTAGCTGTTATGATGGAGAGCAGAAAAGCATTTGTTGCACAAAGATGGGAAGAGAATGGATGCATTCAGACAGAACTGAGCATCAGTTTGAGGCAGACAAGCCTTTATTCTTGAGTTTTAAAGCAAGCTCTCCAGCTAAGTGGTAAATTGTAATAGTCACCACATCAAGTAACTACAAGGAAACATAATTATATTTATTCAGGCAAATATGTCGTGCCCACATTAGTTTTTCCTCTGCTGTTGCTGCTAAAAAGGCATCTCAGTGTGAGGGCCCAGTGGTTACTGTGCAGCACTTGAAGACATGTTTAATAAAATACATAAAAATGGACAGGAGCACACAAGAGCTTTGCAGATCTTTTAGGTCCAGGGATTCTTGATGAAATACTGTGGCTCACTGCTCCTCGAGGGTGATTTTCATGTGGGATCAGATAAAAGCTGCTCGCTACCAATAAAGCTTTGGATAGACAGTGTTGTAGAGTGTGGGAAAAAATGTTTGGGTTTCCAATTTAAAAAAAAAAAAAATTGTCCCTGCTTCAAGAGAAACCATAAACTACTTCTCTCACTGCTGATTCCCTTTGAAATATATTGCTTTTAATTTTTCTAAACCCTCCCCTCACTGCCCATCAGACTCCAGTGCTTAGTTCACAGTTTGTTTGATTATCACACTCAGGATGAGCTTCCCTGCCCACTCAGAAAAGGAAGGAATGATTTGCTGGTATTAATTAAAGTGGACTGAAGGTAGAAACAGTGTCTGCCTGGTGAGGTTCTACCAGATGGAAGAGAATGGCCTAATTAACTCATCAATAGGGTCTTTTCAAACGTCCTTTTAGGAGTGATTTTTACCCCGGAGCCTTCTCCTGTGTCTCATGTAACCCTCACAGATCAATGTTGAAATGCTGTGGACAGTTCTTTGATATTTGCTCCCTTTCCTTCCAAATCTCCCTTCACTCAAGGTTTACGTGCAGGCAGGAGTCAGACCAGGCTCAGGGAGTGAATCCCTGGAGCAGCTCCTCAGATCCATAACAGCCTTGGCTCAGCAGGATTCTGCTCCAGAGCCTACAAACCCAGTGTTCTCTTGCTTTTCCAGCTTGGCTGTCTCTAGCTGTGACCCTGGACCTCTATGCCCATGAATGAGACTTCTTAGACCTGTCTATCACAAATATGAAAGAAATCTACATTTCATTTTAGTGGATTCCAAATTGCATTGACTTTCCCAAAAAGTCTCAAAATACACAGTCTGTCTCTCGATGACATCAATTAAATCAGATACAGAGGAAATTTTCACCAAAGTTTCACAAAAGTATCTTTAGCAAAGAATGTTAATTTTCCTTCAAAACCTTGCTGGTGAAGTTTTCCTGAAGCTGTGTATTGAGAATAACCCAAGGTAAGGGATTACTTTAAATGGAGCTTTTATTTGCCCAAATAAAATTTACAGACAGGTTTCCAATCAATATTTCTGGTACCAAATGCTTCTCTGAGGGACTTGAGCAGTCTGCAGATCTCTGTTAAATCCCATTTCATGTTCAGTTGGGAATATCCAGGTCCATCTACTGTTCATAAAGACTAACTCTCTGATCCACTACCATGGACTTCCCTGCACCTGGGGAAGAGGGAGCACTTTTTAGTTCTTTGTATTCCATCCAGCCTAAAAGGATTACATTAATATGTCCCAAAGGAAAGAGAGGATAAAGAGTATTTGAAGCCACTTTTCCTCACCCTGTGGCACCCGATAAATAGAATATGAGACAGCATCGTTTGAATATTTTTATTCAAACTGGTTGAATTTGGATTTGATTTATTTTCTCGTACTGCACACAAGGTTTTGTACTCAACAGACCTGTCTGTCACTGAAGGATATTTGATAAAAATCTCCCCCTGTGTGGTCCATGCTCTAATTCCTCTCTCCAGGCTGTGCCATGCTGGCAGTTCCCTCTTCCCACTTCGATATTTGCCTTGTGTTTCATTGTTTACTCCTTGTTACCTTCTGGTTTATATTTCTTAGTAAGTCCTTTAGAGATTTCCACAAGTAGAAGATAGGACCTTGAGAGTTTGCTTTTGTCTGTTTAGATGTAATTCTGAGTTATTGTTTAACTCCTCTATAGGCTCTGTACATTTATTGTGCAGGTAGAACAAACAGAGCTGTCCTTGTCTCCCTCCCTTTGTGTGAGATTTAACTGCTGCTAAATCAACTGACATGAAAACGGCTCCGTGGAATCTGCAGAGGTTTAAACGAGCCAATGAACACATAATGCACTTGATTATCTGAAAACAAGCAGTGAAATTTGAAATGATTTTATTTGGAAAGGTATCCAGAGGTCAAGGATATTCAGAGATCTGAAGGGCTGGATGTGGGAGGCGTTTTTTTGGTTTTTTTTTTTTTTTTTTTCTTTCATGGAGAAATTCAATTAAAACAAAAAGGTCTTTGTAATAATAAGTGTTGTGATTCAATGCATTGCCTCGGTGCAATATGGAAATGAGAGCAGTGGAGGAGCCTGTTCCTGCTCTCTGTCCAGCCCCGGGTGTGAACGAGCTGAGTTCAGCACATCCAAAACTCCTTGAGGGGTGAGCAATCCTTATGACAGCGCTGCTCCTCCCTGCTGAGCTGGAAATCAAAAACTGGTGGCCAAGAAACCCGGGGAGTGGCTCTTGCACCGCTCCTGGGGTCTCCAGGCAATTTTGAGAGGAGCATCCTTGGCTCGCCTATGTTTGGAGCGTGAAAAGGCAGAGGATGAGAGGAGCTGCTGGCAGCTTCTGTGGATGCTCCACACCTTGCTGGGCAGTGCAGAGGTCACTGGAAGCTTCCCTCCAGCTCTGCTGAATCCTGGAAAAAAGATGGATGTCCCCAGGTACTGCATTTTACTCCACTTTTCTGAAATGAAGGATTTCCAAACAGTTCGGAAAGAGATTTTTGGGTTGTTTCTAATCTGAGATACTTTGTGCAAAAGCAACAAAGGAACATTGGTAGTGGTTTTGGGAAACACTCAACAAAACAGGCTCTGAAACTTGACTTTAGATCCTAAAAAAAGAGGAAAAGCAACTTATTACTCAGGCAGATGGTGATAGGAGAAGGGGTAAATGTTTTAAACTAAAACAGGAGAGATTTAGAGAAGAAATTCCTCTCTGTGAGAGTGGGCAGCCCTGGCACGGGGTGCCCAGAGCAGCTGGACAAGGCTTGGAGCACCTGGGACAGTGGAAGGCGTGAAGGAAATTTGGCATTTGCCACCAAAACAAAACCATTGTAGAAGGCAGACTGGTTGGAAGAGGTTTCAAAGAGACCAAGAGTTCTTTGAAAGGTGAATTTAGATTTGAAAGTATTGAACTCCTCATGGGTTTGATTTGACAATGTGCAAGTAGTAATGAAAAACAAATGCCCCAGCCCTTTTAGTCGAGAAACAAAATTTCATTGCTTTAAACCATTCTTCTTCAAGGGAGACAAAAAAAACCCTATGAAATTAAGACGGTATTATCAGTAAGTTCAAGTGGTAAATTGTGAAAATTAGGCAAAAAATTATCTGCACTGAATCATTTACAAGGCAAAGACTATGTGGGTGTTGTTTCTTTGTAAGATCCATTAATTAAGCACTTGCAATTAACGAAACAATTGAAAAACCTACTTCTTTGACACTTGGGTCACAAAGAAAAGAAGTACTAAATAACGTATTATTTACTGCTAATTGTTCCTTGGGGTTAGCTTTTCATATTTAAAGGCTTCCTTGGCGGCAGCTCCATCTTGAAGCATTTTTTTGTTTGCTGCCTTCTCAGAAATGGGCATCATTTATAGCTAAAAACCAAAGTTCAGTGTCCATCAATGTTTGTTTGAAGGCAGTAGCTTCATTCTGAATTATCTCTCTGAAGTGTAAAACCACCTATCCCTTAATTAATTAAATTTACTCACAGTTCTCCACTTTTCCACACTTTACATAATTATCTGCATGTGGATTGAAAGAGGAATATTTTGCAGTTTGGAACTCAAAGGTTTTTGGATATGAATTGAAAGCCTTTAGCCACAAATGAGTGTCACTAACCAAGAAATTTGCAATTTAATAAATTACTAATACAGTGAAAATATTTTATTTCCTTTATGCCCATTTAGTTCAGAGATTCCTATAGCATATTTGATGCAGATCAATTTTGCTCCCATGTTTATTTTGTTCCACACCAGTGTTGGTTTTCTTTGCTTTCCTGAAATACCTTTAGTCCAATTTGATTAGAACCAATCCATCTTTTTATTTTTTCCTGCAAACAGATATTTATTGAATGCCAAAAATTGGATGATTAATGAAGAAATAATAGTGGGTTTTAAAGCAAACCCTCCTAACCTTTGCAGCCCTTCACCACGGGATATTGAAATGAGTGTTTTAAAAAGACCTTGATAAAAACCTTTCATGACCAAACAACTCAGATAATATTTGTGGGCAGAAGAATTTGTGAGAAGCAGAAGACTAAATGAGCTGTCTCCAATTCATCACCCAGTTTTCCTGAAATGGTCAATTCACTGAAATAACCAAAGAAAAATTAGTTCTGTTCTCATGTTGGTGGCATGAAAACCTGTAAGATCTTTTCCTTTTCAGCTCGCTAGAGCTGTAAAGCTTCTAAATTCCAACCTTTCCTCTTCAGAAGCCCTCAGACATCCAGATTTTGACTTCCAACAATGTGAGCCAACAACGTTTATGCAGACCAGCTCAAAAATGGAACCAAGGGAAAAAAAACATACAGAGAAAAAAAAATAAAAGGACCAAAGAGCAACAACAACACTGCAGAGTGATTGCCCTGCAAAGATCGGTGCTGAGGGACTTCGCCTTCGACACCTCCATCGAGGGTCGCTGGGATTTGGAGATCTGGAGATCAGTTTATATTGATATAGCTCTAATCAAGCTTTAAAAACACCCATCAGGAGTCAAAACAGCAACTCGGTGAAAGGAGACAGCTCAACGACGGCAATTAGGCTCTTAGCCAGCCGATTTGTTAACAACAGCTTAACTAATTTTGTGAGGAGGTTGGCCCGTGGCAGGGGGGTGGAATGAGATAATCCTCAAATTCCCTTCCAAACCAACCCATCGTGGGATGCGGTGATAAGGCCCAGAATCTCGATGGTATCAGATAAATCCCCTGCTTAGGGAGACAAAGGGTGCCCGGTGTGGCAGTGAGGCCTCAAGAAGGGCCCTTTGGTATGCCTGGGTTGGATTCCACGCCTCAGGATTTCAGCTTTTATATTTTCATATATTTGTAACCCTGCAGTTCTTTAGTGTGTGACTCCAAGCTCCACACACAGTGTGAGCTGCTGCTCCCCCACTTTGCTCAGACACAGCAATTCCTCTCCAGGCCTGGCAATCCAGGAGCCCTCACTGCCTCAGGCCTGGGAGATGGAAACGAAAGTGAGCTGGGGGCAGCAAACCTGGGGTGAATGACTGCATTACCTGGAGCTGTGACTGGGAGATGAACCCCCAAAATGCAAATGGACCAAACTCATAAAAGTATAAAAGTCACCCCTGTGAGCCAGGGTTCATTTTTGGGTGCAACCCCTGGGGGACTTTGTCTGCTCTAAATGTACCTGAGGGTCCTTCAATAAATAGAACAACTTTTTATTCCCCGAATTCTGTCTGGCCTCTGTTTTTAGGTAGCCCCAAAAGGCATCAGGAACAGTGGAATTAACTGAAGAGAATACAAATTAGCCCGCAGATTTATTCCTTACACTGACACAATAAACAAATATTGATGGTTTCCCGTGGTGTAATACATCCTTATTCACTGCTTCACAACTCACTTGGAGCTTCATCATTTTCTCTTCGCTGCTTCTAAATGGCTGATTTATCCCACTCTTCGGAAAATATTAGTCTGTTTACAGTGCTCAGATAGCAAACAGATTGTGCATCATTGAAGTAACAACGTGGAGACTTGCCATGGTTGATTGTTGTGCTCTTCACCTTGCTTTTCATTTCTTTTTCTTTTTTAATGCAGAAAAAAACCATTTCAGAGTTGTAGAGAAGAGAGGCAAACTACATCTACACTGTAGTGAAGGGAAACGTGGGTATAGATTTTTGTAAAGACTTTTGAATCCCTTCAGCACCTCGGGATGGTTCCTGCCTTAGGAAAAATGTGATTTGGTTGGTGCAGGACTCAGGAGAAGTGCACAGGTGTGCCAAGCACAGGAAAGATGATGAGCCCCAAGGTGTAAACTGAACTGACATCCTGTGACTTCCAGTGAATGGAATCACACAACACACAAAGGTTTGGCTTGGGAGGAAACCTAAAAATCACCCAGTCCCTCCAAGCCCCAGTGTCCAGCCTGGTTTTTGCCACTGCCAGGGATCCAGGGGCAGCCACAGCTGCTCTGGGCACCCTGTGCCAGGGCCTCACACCCTCACAGGGAGGAATTTCTCCCCAATATCCCATCCAACCCTGCCCTCTGGCAGTGGGAAGCCATTTCCCGTGTCCTGGCCCTCCAGGCTCAATTCAAACACAGTGAAGCCCAAACACACCTTGGCTGTGGTGTATTCACAATTCAGAGGAGAATAAACACTTTCTCCTGTGTTGGAGACACCCAAACTCTTCACACTTCTCAAAGGCAAATAAAGAGAGGAATCTCTGCAGGAGCACTGGCTGAGACAGTCCTGTAGGATAAACTATTCCCAGCTCTTTTCTTTGCTCTCAGAATGAGAAATACTCTCATGCATTAAGCAATACTTATTTTTCATAATGAAATGCCCCAAATATTGAAAAATTCTCAGTAGAATTCTTGTAGATTGAATCTTTGTATATAGATTAATTGACAAATTTTCACAATGAACTTTCCTAAAGCCAGGATCTTATTTATGGGAATGAAATGCCAGAGGGGTTCTAGTCCAGCTCTGGGCTTGCACAACCCCACAGAAATTAAAGCATTCCTCGTTAAGATCCACAACCTTAAAATTAAATTGAAGGTCTTGTACTAATTCTGAGATTTATAAAGCTCTCATGAGATCCAGCATTATTAAAATTTAAATAAATAAAGTGCAAGGCTGCTGTAAGTTCTCAGTGCAGAGAGGAGTGCTCAGATCGCAGCAGTGTTAGGGATTTTGATTGAAATTACCTGACAGACTTTATTCCACGGTTTCCACCTTATTATGTATAACTGCTTCTAGATTTCTGATTTAGCTTCTTGACATTAACATGGAATATAAATTAGAAGCCACTTTATAAAGTGAGCTCTACTGAGAGCTGAGAGTTTGGAATCAAACTCCATATAGATCAAAATACTCACTGTAGCAGTTGAGTTTTACTAAATGAGTTTAATGCTTTAAAAGTTTCTTCCACACTTTCAAACTCCAGACATGAAACTGTGCCTAATTATGTTATTTTGTGCTGTATTCTAATATGTCTGTTAAGTTATTCTATGTAATATGTAGAATGAATCAAAGGCTGCCAGGAGGTTTAATTTGCTTTTGGAGCATTTTTGCAAGCAATATGTTAGAAAGTGTAATTCACAATTTTTTTCAAATGAGGGAAAAAACAGATGTATCAATGGGAAGTGAAACTATTTTGCCTCGATTATTTATCTTAGAAAGGGGAACATTTTAATTAAATCTCCCGTTTGCAATTTAATGCTCTGGTTTTGTGTGGACAACCATTGGGATGAGATGAAGGATGTCTGTGAGAGGTGTGCAAATCACCCTGCTCACATCTGTGGGGCCTTGAGGGCAGAAAAGGGCCACACATGGTAAGGGCTGGAAGAAAACTGCTTCCAAACACCTGCTTGGAGCTCCTCTGAGATTTTCTCCCTCTCTTCAAGGGCTGAATGATTTAGTCCACAAAGAAAATTGGAATTGGAGGTGGATTCTTTCTCCCCATTCCTACCCTTCCCCAGGATAGCAAGGACATTCTCACCCTTCTCTGGCCAGAATCCCAAAGCACTATTGTTGTTGTTGTTATTATTAATCTTAATTTTAATTTTAATTTTAAATTTTATTTTTTTTTTTTAGTCCAGGTCCCAGTAGCTGGAATTTCTGGATGAGTTTCCATCAAAAAAATCCCAGCATCCATCCATCTTGGGCTGCACCCTGGGGAATGAGGGCTGAGCTGAGGGAAAGCTGCCTTGGCCAACACCTTCCACCATCCCTCAGCACCTTCACATCCCCTGGTTCAGCTGGGCAGCATTTCTCTCCTGGATGCCTTTTGGGGTAGAAATGCACCCCAGCGGGTGTTTCCATACAGGGAAAGGTTGAAGACTCATCCCTTGCTGTTCTAACAAGGTAAAGGACCCAGAAACTTCTTTGCTCTCCTGGCAGTAATTGCCTCAAAGCCAAGACAAAAACGCTGATGGTCTCTTTACCTGTTCCTCAGAAAGGTGGCTGTTCTCTATTGGGCTGTTTCATTGCCAAAAATCCCACCTAAATCACCCAATACTTAAGGCAGAGCACGACGCTTCTCAGCGCATTTTTGGGGTGTTGTAGCAGGTGTGCAGGACCTGTTTTATTGCCAAAAACCCACCTAAATCATCCAATACTTAAAGGAGAGCAGGAGGCTTCTCATTGCATTTTCGGGGTGCTGTAGCAGGTGTGTAGGACCTGTCCCTACACTGTGAGCAGCTTTGTTCTTTTGTTTTTTTGTATTATTTTCTTTAAAACCCGTTTGCTTTTTCAAGACACACTCAATGATAACTTGTCACTCATTATTTTAAGCCATTTTCTGTGAGGTGCTGGACACCCTCAGAGGTATTGAACCCTCTCAGAGCTGGATACATCTGGCTCTTTGAGAAATTCAATATTTTGGAGTTCCTTAATCACGGGAAATATCCCAGTTTTAATCCATCTGGGGCTCTGCCCTGCTGATTCCCCCGATCTCCGCGGGAGCTGTGTTGGAGCAATCCCACATCTCCATGTGCAGAAGTCCTGCACGCCATCCCATAAATCCCAATCCTTTTTGGGCACTGCCCAGTGCAGCTGGGTTTGATGCTCCATCCCTTCCAGCTGCCAGAGTCTCCTCCAGGAGATCGAACCTATTGATGCGGTATCGATTGTGGTACGGACAATCGGACGGCATCTGTCCCTTGCAGAGCTGTCACATCTCTCCCCGAGACAGACAATTTGATCTTCATCCTTGTTACAGGCAGGGAAATCTGCTCCCAGGCAGGGAAATCCCTGAGGAATTCAAACCAAGCCTCGGCCACGCTGAGATTGTTTCGGTGAAGCGCAAAAGCCGCAGGAGTTGGCGAGGACAGGCTCATTAGCACTGACATTAGCACGGAATCGTTCAGCTTGGAAAAGACCCTTAAGGCCATTAAGTCCGCCGCTAATCCATCTAAACCCCCGCAGGGCTGGTGACTCCAGAGCTTCCTTGGAAAATCTTTTCCAGCACTTTTGGTGAAGAAATGTTTCCTGATATCCAACCTACCCTTGGTGCAGCTTGAGGCCGTTTCCTCTTGTCCTGGTACCTGTTCCCTTTTCAAAGCCTTTACTAACTACACCAGCTCTTACCCAGCTGAATTTCTAATTTTCTACAGAAGAATGTAATAGGACTTGATATATATTTTTTTCTCCCATCACAGCAAGACTGCATGAATAAATTTAATGGGATTTTCAGGAGCCCAAATACCATCTCTCAACACGTCTCCACACCCACTGTTTGAAGGAGAAACATTCTCCCTCAAATATTTCCTGTTAAATCTGTGGTTGACTCTTTCCAGCCCTGTTATCTGGCGCTCCTGTTGCAGCAGGTTGAATTCCACAGGTGCCACCAGAGGAGCAGAGTCCGTGTCCATCACCTGGCCCTGGAATCCACGGACATTTGGTGCCTCTGCTTTCACCCAAACCGCCCAGGACAGGCGTGCAGGGACACCTGTAAATGACAACAAACGCAGCCCAAGCCTTTCCCTGCTCCCTCTGCAGGAAACCAACCCCTCCCACAACTGCTGCCGACCTGGAACCCCCTGCAATCAAACCTTCCCTGTCCCACTGAATTACTTCTATTCCTCCCTGTGCTTTTCCATTTCTGCATAGCTGTAGATTCCCAGCTCTCCTGAAAAGCACTGCAAAACATAATGATGCTGCTGCTCTCCATCCAGCTTAATAACAATGAGAGATTGGCTAATAAATCTCATTTTTGAAAATGAATACATTTGTGATTATTTTGATTTGCTTTCTGCTCTCTCGGATTCTTTTTCTCCTGCTTTACACTGCAATTTTTCTTTTCTATATCAGAGGGGATAGGCAAACAGTTGTTTTTCTTTCGTTCAAAACCCAGACTTAACGTTAAAAATCAGTGGTTCCAACTGCAAAGGCAAAATCACTCGAAATCATTAAAGCTGTGGTAACATTAAAGTATTTTCCCATTCACAGCAGTCTTTTAATAAAATGGTGTTTCAACCCATTTGCAAGATCCATTCCAACCCCAAATACCTTTTCCCCCCCTCCTCTTATCTCAGTCATAAACAGTGAGCTGAACTCATGGATTGAATATTTGGAAATAAATTATTGAAGCAACTGAGCGATTTTTCTGCTTCTGATTTCTGTGATCTGCTCCAGTTTGCTGTGACTTTATTACTATTTATTTAATAGTCGATAATAAGATGTTAATTACCAGGCAGGACCTCTCCCTGCTCAAGGCTGTTGGCAGCAGACTCCTGAAACTATTGAATATTTGCTATTTACAGCAAGGAATTGGTCATCTGAGTGACAGGGGTCATTTTTGCTTTGTGACTGACAATATAGAAAAGCAACTAAAAATTAGGAAATATCTTGGCTTGCATGGAAGTTGAGACAGATGAAGGGAGAGCATCCATATCTCAGTGATGTACAAAAAATTATTCATGAAAATATTAATGAATATTGAAAGGTTCAAGGACTGGAATATAACCAAACCCAAATTTGTCTCTGGAATTCAAAGGAGCATATTCAGAATTGGTTTTGCAGCAATCCAAGAGCTACTCGAGGCTCCTCCAGTGTGTAACACCCCTTGTAAAATGAGTTACTGCATATGTCAGCTCATGTGCATCCAGAGGAGAGACTGAGTCCCAAGCGAGCTCCTCTCATTCTCTGATTTGCTGTTCCGTGACTTTTCCTAGGGAATGGCACTTTATCTGCAGGCAGCACACCAGGATGAGAGGGGAACTCCCAGCAGCAGGCCCTGTGCTTCCCCACTCCCTCCAAATCTCATTCCTGAGCTCTTCTCCCCGCTCTGCTCAGCTGCTGTGGATCCCTGCCCAGCCACGGGCCGCTGGCCTCTGGAGTTTTACATTCCAGCACATCCCTGGGTTTGTTTGGGGCTGAACACACAAATCACACCTCTGTTTTTCATCTGATTCTGCGGGATTGGGCTGGAAGTGAGCAGCCTGGGAAGGAGCAAATCTGACCTCAGGCTTCCTGATATTCCCTCCTGGGCTTCCTCTGGGATTTCAACACAGTTACACTGCATTAATACTTGAAAAAAACCAGATTTGGCTGGGATTTTCTGGGGAGGGATAGGGAGGCGGATGAATGATTGTTTTAGTAATATTTGGAAATGGCAAGAAATTAAAAATCAAATACCTTCCCTTGAAATTGAGGGCTTGGATTTTTTCTGAGGGTTTGACTGGAAGATCTCATTGACAGCAGTGGGTCAGAGGCTGGCCCTGGAAAATGTGTTTTATACCCCAGTGAGCAACCCTGGTGTCTGGCTCAGAGTGGGATGAAACCCTGGCAACAGGAGCTGTCAGATACATCTAATGGAAAAGCAGGAAAAGCTGCAAACAGCACTCAGGACTTCTGGGAACAATTCCTGCCCCTGAACTGCAGGCAAGGGCAAAACCCTCCAGCTGCTTCTCAGAGCAGGTTTCCTGTGGAAACCAGGTCCAGGTGAACACCAGGAGCACAGCTTGGGGTGGCTGAGCCCAGGGCAGAGGGCACCTGGAGCCAGGTGCCATCACAGGGTCACAGAGGCTCTCATGGGCTGTGAGATAAGTTCAGCTGAAATCTACCTGAGCTCTCACCTCAGCAGCGTTTCTGCTGTTATCTTGTATCAAAAATGCTCCTTTTACTACGAAATTCTCCCTTTTGTTCACATTTCCTCCAGTGCTTCTCAGGGCAGAACAGGAGGAAAGGGCAGGGAGAGGATATTGGGTAAAACTGGGTCACTTGCAGCTCCTGGCAGAGCCCTCCTGGCCAAATCCTCACTGGAGAGGGGCTGCCTCAAGGGAATGCAGAGTTAGGACAGCAGGGAATGGCTTTGAACTGGAAGAGTGCAGCTTTAGATGGGATTTTGGGCAGGAATTGTTCCCTGGGAGGGTGGGCAGGCCCTGGCAGATCTGTGGCTGCCCCTGGATCCCTGGCAGTGCCCAAGGCCAGGTTGGAGCAGCCTGGGACAGTGGGAGGTGTCCCTGCCCTGTCACTGAATGAGATTTAATCCTCCAACCCAAACCATTCTGGGATTCTATGATCCAGACTTGTTTGGCATCAAAGCAATGCTTAATTTGAAAACTTCTATTTTTCCAAGCTATCACCTCTGTGCCACCCTTAATTGGACTTCAAACTCATCTGATCAGAATTCTAGCTGTTCAAAAAATGCAAACTTAAATGTTTCTGGGTCATTTGCTTGTGTTCATTGACAGCACTAAGCATGACCTCTATTCCTGAAAGTATTTCAATGTGCTAAAATCAATAAATCCAGAATCAATCCTTCCATTCAACTCCAAGCTTAAGAAATGCAGCTCAAGGTTGTATCAGACCAAAAATTTGTCTGGTTCATTCCTTAAATGAGCTCCACTCTGCTGTTATTTAATTTTTGGCTCTGCACAAAAGGCAGGTGAATGTCACAGAGCCCACATCTCCCACGGCCACCTCA
The DNA here is from genome assembly GCA_013401135.1 of Cettia cetti. Classification (NCBI taxonomy): domain Eukaryota; kingdom Metazoa; phylum Chordata; class Aves; order Passeriformes; family Sylviidae; genus Cettia; species Cettia cetti. The sequence goes on along the minus strand of VZUI01026555.1, from coordinate 10,386 downwards.
GGGATGACAAACCCAGCTTGGAAGAGAGGTTATATGCAAAAAGTTAAAGGAGACAAATGAATAAAGATTTTTTTCCCTTGTTCTGAATTACATACAGTAGAAATAGGAGCCATTTATTATTTTGTGGCTGAAATAGAGCTGCCAGCATTATCAAGGCAATACTTAGATAACCCCCAGGAGAGATAAGCAATAAAAAGTGCCCTGCAAGCAATATTGCCTCCTAAAGCACCATGGCCAGATGGATCTACAGCTGAATTTCATAGAGCATCAGTGATAAATTACTTCCAATTTCATCTGTGATTTACAAATATTCTTTGGAGACTAAAGAAATGTCTTCTTATTTTAATTAAGCACCATTGCTGTCTTCTCAAAACAGGGTGAAAATCTCAAGTGCAGCTGATTCCAACCCTTTCACCAAAATCTGAGCTATTAGCTCAGGGAAAGTCAGAGTTCTGCCTCCTTATCTTGCTCAAACTGGATTTGTTCTGGGCAAATCTCTAACAGATGGTTCCCAGTATCTAATGAAGACAGCAGACCACTACAAATGGGACACGAGATGCACTCAGATAAAGGAGTTTGAAAGGGAGTTTAAAAATACTTCAGAAGTTCAGGAAAATGTAGCTAATTTAGACTCAGGTACAGCTAATGACTTGAATTAAAAACAACAAGACAGAAAATGTTTTCAATTTGAAATGAAACTCATTTAGCATCTAATAAGCCTCCCTCTTGTTTGAGAGCTTTGCCAGAACTCCTGGAGTAGCTGAACAAGAGCTCACTTCACTCTTCCATTAAATACTTTGTGTGAAAATGGAAGAGTAATTTCTTTTTTTTTTTTTTTAAGACTATAAATAGAAGTGAAAAAAAGAGGAAACTTGAGTTCATACAATCTATTCCTTAGGAACTGTAGAAATAAAGATTTGGGGATTAAAAAAAAAATTAAAAAAAAAGGTAACAAAGTTGAGGAGAACTTCCCAGCAGCAGGAATAAAAAAGGTTTCTGAGCAGATGTTTCCAAAATATCTCTTCCAGGCTCCAGGTGCTGAAGGTCAAACTGAATGGGCCATAAAAAGCAGGGGGTGCTGGGGTGGGGGGTCAGGGGTGGGGTGAGGGGTGGCTCTGTGCTGCTGCTCCTCTGGAATCTCATGGAATTATCTGCAATAAACACCAGGGGATTTCCCCCAGTTTACCCCTCCAGCCTGAGCTCATTCCTCAGCTGTGAGGACAGCACAGGATGAGCCAAAGGAGGCTGCAGGATGAAACTGTGAGTGGAGCAGCCTCTCTTCAGGCATCCCCAGAATATCCTGGGCTGGCTGTCCTAAGGTGAGAACAGCATTGCTTGGGAGCTCTCTCCTTTTCCAGCCCATCAGAGCCTTGCTGCTCTTTTCCTGCCTGCAGGAAAGCACAGAACAGGAAGGAAACCCAGCTCTGTACCTGACCCCAGCAGCCCCCAGCTGTCTCCTTCACCTGTTTAAGGGCAGCAAGCATTTCTAAGATAATGAAATTAAATGTCTCAGTGCTTGATAACCTTTTCCATGAAGAATTTTCCTCCTAATATGCAATCCAAACCTTCCCTGGCACAGTTTGGGGCCTCTCCCTTTAGTCCTGTCACTGGGACATGCCAGTGTTTGTGCAATGTGCAAGTGACAGTGAGAAACTGGTGACACCTGCTTAGAAAAATGACTGACAGAGCCGTGTTGCATTTTTAATGACAACAAGGGTGATTTTCCAAAGAGATGGATACAAAACCCGAGGCAGGGAAAAAGCCAATAGCATCCTATTTGTCATGAAACACTCGGAGATGAGAACAAAATCCCAGTGTGGTGTGTGGGATGGGAATCTCTCATGGAAGTGTACTGACAATGCAAGTGGTTTAATCAGTTAAATTATCATTTTGTACAGAAAAAAGGCAGATTTGTTTAATGACCTCTCCACTCCAGGGAAGGAAGGAGAAATTGTCAATAAAAGCAATTACAAGTTAAATGAGAGAGGCAAGCACTGTACAGGATGGGTCTTACCTTTTTTTTTTTTTTTTTTTTTTTTTTTTTTTTTTTTTTGGAACATTTTTCTTTTATTTGTAATTGCCAGTAATTGTCCTGGCACAAAGTGTGTCTTACAACAGGTCAATACTGGAGGATCACCCTGAAGATAAATACACTTAGGTAGAAAAGAGAATTTAAGTGATGATTCCTGAACAGGCTCTTCCTGTGTGACAACAGGAAAGATTTTATTTGGCTGGATTGGCATAAAAAGTGATCTTGATGGTCACTGATTTAACTCACAGGGGAGGCAGAATTCTTTTCAGGCCCTACTATCAGCATGAACCCTACAAAAAAACCCCATTTTCATGTGGTTTAGAGCATTTTTTTCCTTGTGAGCTGCTTCCTCAGCAGGTCCATCCCTCCACTGCCACATGGGAATTCCAGCTGAACCTTTCAGCACAGCCACAGGCAATGATCTTTGGGGTCAGAACTCCAACCCTGTGGAAGCAGGAACCACTGGGAATTGGGGGGAGCAAGGGATGAGTGAGGTGGAGGAACTTTTGCCACCGCTGCAGCAGTGAAGGAGCTGTGGGCACCAGCACCAGAATTTGCCCCAGGAAAAAAGGATTTTCCAGGGTAATCCTGTGGTGTGGCTCACAGGAAAAGGAAAACAGCTCTGGATGCCTCAGATTCCTCTGTTTCCAGTCTGTTCAAACCCACTGGAGGATTGTTTCAAAGAGCTCTGAATGAATAAGTTTCCATTCCAGGTGTCTCTTGGTTTTTTTTGATTATAAATGAATTTTCAGTCCACCTGAAACAGATCAAACATTTCCACTGGGAGCTGCTGGTGGGGCTTGGGCATTTCTGGAATTCCTGCTGCTGGGTGTATTATGAGAGCAAGGGAGCAGAACTGCAAAACCTGATTGACATCGTTGAACAGAAAATGGAAAAATAAATTATTTTTTAATAAAATTGGAAATGAAAGCTGAAAGAAAGCTGAATGTCCCTTGCAAGACAAAAAAAAAAAAAAAAAAAGCACGAAGAGAATACCCATTATAACAGAAAGTATTGAAAGTCCCGAATATTTGTTCTCAAAAATAGAAAAGATGAGCTGGCTCAAAGCTCTGATCTGGGCTCCCTGTTGATGGATCTGCCTGTTTCCTTGCTTTGTTTTCCCCATAACAGTTATTATCCCTTCAAATATTGTGAGGAGGGAACTTTTTAATGTTTTCTTTTTCTTTTTTGACTTGAAGCCTCAAAGCAAGAATGCTTGGACAATTTTCAATCTACATCTGGGAGTCCAAATGTTCTCTTTTTCCACGAAAGTGGAAGCATTGGGCAAAGGGAGTTTTCACCATCCCAGCTCCCTTCAGCAAGGGAATATTCTCATGCCAGATCCCAGGACTGTTGGGATGGTGTTCCAGCCCCAGGGAAGAGCCTTCCCTGCCTGTGACCATCCCCAGTGTCCATGGCTGCTCCCTCAGCTGAAATTTCCGCCCCTCCAGATCTCCCCAGTGCAGCCACTCCTCAACCCAGTTCTGTCAAGGAGACCCAGTCAATCCTAGCACTGTTAATAGTGGAGGTTTCTGCTTTCCTCTCCTGAGCTGGGTGTTTTTGACAGACTGTGGAGCTGAGTGGGCAGGGAATGAGTTACACTTGGACAGATGGTCCTTCAGTTCCCAGGGCTGTTACTACAGCCATGGAGGGGCTGGGATAATGGAATAAGAGAGGAGGGAGCTCTAGTGCAGGAGAGATGGAAACAAAACCTGCCCTGGAAAAACTCACCTCCCTAAAGGACCAAATATCCAGGAGAGGTGAGAAGCTGAAGAGGAATAAGGCATCTCCCTCAGCACCACGAGAAAGAACAGAGTCCAGATCCTACAGGAAAATCCCAATCACAGCAGGAACACCCAGATTTTCAGGCAAATTCAAGGCCTTTATTGCCATGCTGGCTTATCCCAAAAGCTGGTTATGAATTGGGTTCTTTTGGATAATTCCCTGGGCTTCTCCTGGTGGCAGCAGGAGGCAGGGGCTGCTGACGGGGTCCAGCCTGCAGAGATCAGCCCAGGCTCACAAGTGAACCCTCCAACAAGACCAAAAATTGAACTTCTTTCCACATCTGTTGACCTCATCACAAAGCCAACACTCCCTGCAGCCAGCAGAGCTCTCCCAAACCTAAATCCAGCCATTGCATTGCATTAATGGGATGCAAAGTTATGAATACCAGGGATAATATCCTAATTATCTTCCTTATAGCACAGCTGGTTTGGGGTTTGCTTTCACATTTTCATGTCAGCCACTGCCAGAATGAGTAATCCTGCCCTAATTGCTGTTTCATCACTTTTCTTTAATTCACAATTTGGCAGTAGGAAAGAGCTCTGTGTGATCAGGGGAGAGGTGAAAACGTGGTTGGGTAAGGTCAGGGATTTCTCTGACAGGTATTTGTACCTGGAATCCCAACCCAGACACTTCAATGGCTAAAAGGGGAATGGGAATAATCACAAAAAATACCCACAATAAATACCATATCCCAACTGCTTTCTCTGTGGTTTCAGCTGGGCTTTTCTCCTGTATTTCTGTTTAATTAATCCACTGCTAGATGATGCTGTTAGCAGGAATTCCTGCTCTTTCTTTGATATCTCAAAGCCAACAAAATGTGTTGTGGTGGTTGAACAATTATGCCATTAAGGCTCAGTGTAGTTGGCAAGGGTTGCTAAGGAGATGAAATGATTTTTTTTTTCCATAGTTGTGTAATTCAAGGTGGGTCCTGAAGTGGAATTTGTGCTCTGTTTGCTGTCATCCTGCTCCAGATGTGACAGTGGGAGAACCTTGCTCCTGTTTGGGAGCACGAAGGAAGTGGAACAGAGGACATCTCAGTGTATTGATCTTCCTGAAGCATTTTCTGGCCTTTTAAATTTCCTCCATCATCGGGTTCTTACTGTTGGAGCTGTAAGATGGGCTCTATAAATGCCTTTCCCTCATTATATAATGCCCTTAGTCAGGCTGTTGTCTATAATTAACTGCTGCTCTTTAGTCTGTAAACACCAACAGGAGATTTTCTCTAAACTCCTTCACATGAACACGACTTAAATTTGATTTCCAGGGGGGATCAGCTGGGCACACTCCTGCTTAGGATGGGACAGCAGGGCACTCTCCAGGTTCCTGGAATTCCTTAGGAATGGCTGAGTGTCCCTGCAGGTGGTTCAGGAATAGGGAACAGAGGTGATGCCGCCCCAAAGGGGCGGCATCACCTCTGTTCCCTATTCCTGAACCATGTTATCCATGGGGGATAACAGTTCCCACAGCTCTGCCCGGTCCCTTCGGGGCAGGAATTCAGATGGAGGAACGCACAAGACACATCTTCAAGCCTGACCTTGCAATTTGTGCCTTTTCAGGCTGCTCTGAAAACTCCAGAGGAACCCCAGGAGGAATCCAGGGATGCTCGGAGCCAACTCCCTTCCCTTGACTTCCCTTGATTCCGCTCTCTCCATCAGCAGGAGCCCCGGGCTGATGGCACTGGAGCTTTCAGCTCCGGGGGAATTGTTCTCCAGGCTCCGAGGCTCCCGTGCGAGCTGTCCTGGCATTCCGTGCTTTAATGACATCCCAGAACCGCAGCCCGGGGCAGCGGAAAGCAGCGGACAGGAGGATTCTGTGCATTTTCTAAAGATTTAGGGCATTCACGGAAGATTTCCTGAAAAATGTGTCAGGTTTTCCAACATGTAGAATCCTGATTTTTGGGAAACGAATTTTCTGTTCTCCCTCTAATCCGGGGAGACAGGGGAGAAAGTGAAAATGGATGTTTGGGATCTGTCTTGGCAAGGTCGAAAAAAAAAAGGTTAATTCCTCAGGAATCATACAAATACAATACTAATGCTAATACTAATACTAATACTAATACTAATACTAATACTAATACTAATACTAATACAAACTAATCCTACTAATTTTCAAACCAACATAAATATTATGTATGTGATCCTGTGGTTTCCCCTCATTTTCTATTCCATGGATGTGGAGGACATCAAGGAGAATTTTCCAAGGTCAAATCTATGCCTGTGCTGCCTCACATCCCAACAAATGAATTTATTTCTTTTCAGTTTGTTCACCCACCTGACCACGCTCCTGATCCTGCCTTTTTCCTGCTTCATTAATATGAGTTTAAACCTTTTTTTTTTTGGCAAAATCTGTTTGGATGCTGCTGGCTGAAGCACCTGGGATCCCAGATTTGCAGGTATCAGGAGGACAATCCAGGGGGATTTTGCTGATTGCCATGGTTTAATCAGACCCAACTGTGATGGATCCTGAAGGTGGGGATGCATTTTAGTGCTTCACCCACCACTCCAAGGAGTTCATTTTATTGCTTTTCTTCTTGTAGAGGTGCCAGAGAGATCAGAGAGAGGAGAATTGCTGAGGGATGATTTGGAATTTCTCTCAGGGATGTGGACAATGTGGAGATGAGTAATGCAGCTATTTCTGATGAAGGAAAATACATCCCAGAGACAGTGAGCAGCCAAACCCTTGATTCTTTCTATCAGGGCTCTGTGGGTGCACAGATCATTGAGTTTTTGATTTTAAATGTCTTTTTTCAAGAGCTGTGAGCAGAACAAGGCCAAATCCTTGGATGACAAGCACAATCCTCGTGTGGTTGAGCTCGTCTGTAAATGACAAATGAGTCACATCATTTTGACTAATTGATCTTGTCTTGTGTGTTTGTTTATTAACAGGAAACCACTGACTGCTGTTCCCAGTTTGCTTTTGTATGGAAATGAAGCTTGCAAGTAGTTACCAGCCAGGTTCCCATGGAACCGGGATGGTGAGGGATCACCAGGAATTTTCAGGTGGATTTGTGCTCTTTGTGCTCGTGCAATGGAAACAAGAATATAATTTTAAATTTATTTTTTTTTTAATGGCAAGCTAAATCGTGGCTTGTTCTTAGCAGTCACTGTTGGGGTGAGCAGAGGAAACAAATCTGTGGACAGGGTAATATTTCCAAGGTTTTGGGCTATGCTTAGTGCCTCCACCTTCTGGCACCTACAGCACTGCCCCTGACTTAGGAGCTGGTTGTTAGAAACTCCTTTTAACCTCTACCAGCCTTTTCCCAACTTCTTACACATAGGAGCAATTTTTTTTTTCTTCCTGAATTAAAGCTGGTGGATCTCCAGTGGCTTAATGGAAGTCCAGAGGAGAGCAGTGGAGCTGGGGAAGGGTCTGGAGCACCAGGAGGGGCTGAGGGAGCAGGGAAGGGGCTGAGCCTGCAGAAAAGGAGGCTCAGGGGGAGCTTGTGGCTCTGCACAGCTCCCTGACAGCAGGCTGGGGCCAGGCTCTGCTCCAGGGAAGGAGAATGGGATGGGAATAGGTGGCCTCAGGTCATGCCAGGGTCACCATCCCTGAGGGTATTCAAAAAACACAGCACTCCAAAATGTGGCTTAGTGGGCATGGGGGTATTGGCCAGATCTTGGATTTAATGATCTTTGGGTCTTATGCAACCCTGAGGATGCTGTGACTCTGTGATGCTGCTGCTGCAGAGCTGGCACAGCACAGAAATGCCCCCCAGCTTCATTATCCCACTGAGCTGAGCAGTTCTGCTCCTCTTGGTGTCAAACCCATCCTCAGCAATGGGATAAGAAAGCAAATATTCATCTCCACTCCTCTGTATTTCTAAGGGGGAAGTGACATTTCATAAATACTCAACTACGTTCTTCTCAACATCCAATTTTCTATATTGGATTCATTTCTCAAATCTACTTACTTTAGAAGGCTGAAATGTTAATCTAACAAGTCCTGCAGTTTTACAAGCAGCGTGTGGCTTTCCTTTTCATCTGACAGCTGCATTTAAATGACCCTACAGCTTCAGGGCATTGAGACAACCATTATTTCATTAGAACACTTCCATGTGATAATAAATAATTCCATGCATGGTAACTCTTGAAAGGAAACAACTTGCATATGGGATCAGCTATGGAATTGATACGTGCTGGTGGGAAAATCTGTCTGTGGGCACTGCAGGAATTGTGTTCCCAGAGGCCAGGAATCGACTGTGCAGCAAAACTGAGCTGCTCCTCACGCTGCTGTGCTGCTTCCCTTTCTGACCCCTGCATTGGAACTGCCAGAGAAAAAATTCCAGTTGGTGACAGCTCTGGAAGATTTGAGCATTTGCAGTTTTGGAGCCAGCGCCGGCTCTGCTCAGTGCACCACTGAGCACTTGTCAGTTGTTAATCAGCCAAAGTCAATTAGTGCTCTCACTATGGATTTGTTCAGGGTATGACAGCCCTGAGTGGCTCTGTGGGACTAGAAACCAGATGAGAAAGGGGAAAGAGACTTTTCCAGGAATTCCTTGGTTCTGCACAGCAAACTCAGGACAATTCTGCAAATTTTGGCTGAAGTTTGTAAACTTTTTTTAAATTTCAAGTTTGAACCAGCCCCAATGAGCCATTTTATTTAGATTTCTAAAGCTTCTGGCCAACAGGACAGGGCAGTTGGTTTCTCCTAGGAAAACCTGGAGTTTTTCCCTCAGAGAAACTTCCTGGATGAGGGATTGCCCAGCAGGTGAGTGTGCCACCCCAGTGCCACACCTTTGCCCTCAGCAGGATTTTTGTGTTGTCATCTGTTGCTCCCAGGGTTGTTTGTGTCCAGTGACTACTGGGGAACATGAGGGGACACCAAAATTATGGATAATGTGTAATAAAGGCAAGAAATTACTCCTTTTTGTGAGAAAAAAATAAAAAAAAAGCTGTGCAGAGAAGTGCAAGGATAAACTTGTCAGAGTTCTTGGCTGAGATTCTTTGAGCCCAAGGTTGGATTTGAGACCTCCTGAGGCCTCATCCAGTCTCACTTATTCTGTGCTCTCAAGAAAGTGGCAGAAGAAGGACAACTCATGATTTTTCAAACTCTAAGAAGCTCTGAGAGGAAGCAATGACTCTTCAAGAAAATGCAAATTGTGATTCATCTCAAGTCTCCCCTTCCAGAGCCGCACACAGCTCAAACCAATTAACTTCAATCCTTCAGCATTTTAAGAAATGAGCTTTCACTTTAAAAAACCCCGAAATTTTGGGTTAAAAGTTTTAATTTTGTTCCCCTCTTTTCTCTCAGGAGATGCATTCCACGGAGCACTGAATTATGCATGCACATGGACAAGGGAGATTCATTAACCTGGTGAAGTTTGGGGACTTTCCTCTGTTTTGTTGACACTTCCTTTCATATGGAAAATCCCAGCGCCAAGTTCTCATCTATTCATGTAGTGGCACCCCTTGTAAAAGTCGATCTGTCACTATTTTCTGTGTGTCAGCCCAGACTGATGGCAGCGCTGACTTTCAAGACAGGTCAGGAAGGCACCGGGGAAAAAAAAAAAAAAAAAAAAAAGCAACAACCTTTGCTGAGGCAGAGCGATGCTAAATGTCACAGAACGAAGATTTAGCTGCGAATTTTGAGAGCTGGCATGCAGAAAGTGGCCACGGAGTTGCTTAAATCCCAACGAAATTTGCGGTGTTGCACCCAGACACCTCACTGCTTCCTCACTGCCCTGCAAAGCTTCAACCCATCCCCGGAGGACTGAGATCCCTGCATCCCCCAGGGCAGCGCCCCGGGAGCTCTGCTGCGGGGAGAGCATCACTCACACCCGTTTCGGGATATCCTCTCCTCCGTCAGCCCGTTCCTCACTGTGGATCCAGACCAAAAGTTTGCCTCCAAAGCTGCTTTTGGCTACCCAGCCCAGCAGAGAGCAGACGCACGGGCTGGAAGTGCCTCAGACCCAGGAATTCGGTGCTGGCATCAGCCCCATTTCCATTCCCCATCTCCTGCTATTTTTTTGAAATTCATGCATTACCATAACGCTGCAAAGCACTGCAGAAATCCATCCTCTGGCTTGCCCTCAGCACACAAAAATTTGAGGCTGGGAGCTGAGCTGAGCCTTATTTTCACAAGGAATTGTCATCAGAGTGAGCCATCCTCCCTGCAGAGAAGGGGATGCAGGGCTTGGGGTGCAGAGATCCCTGCCTGGCATGCTCCAGAGGCCACTGGGATTGATTGATTGATTGATTGATTGATTGATTGATGGATTGGGAACGAGAGGATCTGCAGAGATCTCTGCCTGGCACTCTCCAGAGGTTACTTTTTGGGTTTGATTGATTTATGGATTTATGGATTGATGGATTGATGGATAGGGGACCAGAGGATCTGCAGAGATCTCTGCCTGGCACTCTCCAGAGGTTACTGGGATTGATTGATTGATTGATTGCTTGATTGATTATGGATTGGGGACCAGAGGATCTTCAGAGATCCCTGCCTGGCACTCTCCAGAGGTTACTGGGATTGATTGATTGATTGATTGATTGATTGATTGATTATGGATTGGGGACCAGAGGATCTTCAGAGATCCCTGCCTGGCACTCTCCAGAGGTTACTGGGATTGA